>ML790917.1:74406-95817 GCA_009831015.1 Picea engelmannii | reverse complement strand
AAATAGTGTAAATATAGAGGTGTACATAACACATTCAAAAGGAAACTAGAAAGGTAAGAATACAAGCAACACAAAATCTTACAGTTTAAGTTTTAACATGACAAAAAGGTAATTTATGCAAAAAACGTCAATTGCTAGAATGGCATCCCTGTTTAATGAGTTCTTTCTTATCTTAGAATTGACTACTTCGTTAATGAAAAGAAAGAAGGAAACCAAGTCTTAAGGAGATGGTTATAATAACCAAGGGGTTTTTCTTGCATAAATTGAGATGCTTGAGTTAGTTACTTGAAGTACGTTAAGCAAGTGAGTATGACAAATGCTAGATTGATCGTCATTGGTATGAAAACTTGTTACCATGGATCATTATTCATTTACTTTTGGAACAAAATCCAAAGGGCCAAGAATTCAGACAAGACGTTTTTCAAGAAGAGAACAGGAAACACATAAAATGCTAACAGAAATAAAAAGTGTTTCCCAACAAATTGGCCCAATGATTATATATACTTGGCCCATAGTATGGCAGTGATCAATATGAAAAAATTACCAACCAAGCATTAAAATAACTTCTAAGAAACCCCAAAAAAAATGTGGTCACAAAAGGGAAAATTTGAATTGAATACTAGCAAACACTATTGGGTTCTGTGACAGGTTATGATGTCCCTTTTAGTATATAACATAGAAGGCAACCCCTGCAACTTGGCACACTGCAGAAAGAGATAAAATGAAAACCTTGCAAATATTTTGGAAGGATATTTCAATGTATAGTACATAAATAATCATGATACATACCACATTATTGGTTGGACCATTGTCCTTAACTTTTGGAGACAAGTAGCCACTGATACCAAAGAAGCATACTTGTATAACAATATTAATGTTGATGTCATTGACATTTTATCTACACACCCAAAATTGCATCTAATATTTAACCTTAACAAGGAAATGAATTGAATGTTCTAGGTTTTATTCCAACTGTGATATTCAACACATTTTTGTAAGGTGTAGGTTGTTCTTAATCATACCTCTGAGATTTAAAAAGGACAAACACGTCTTTTTTGCTAGAGAAGTTACTACAAGCTTTTAAGTTTCCAATGCTATCCTTAGTACATGATTGTAATGTCCAAAATAAGTTTCAATTGTTCCTTATAGGCTAACTAAAGGGTACAGCTTGCACTCTTCCTTCAACTAAATTTAATGTCAAATGAAGCTATAAGGAGCAATAGTTATTTATTTGTGTGAGGTCTTAAACATATTTTGAAATAATTTCATAGTGGTCAAAAACATAGGTGAATTTCTATCTATCCCATATATCATTTCAACCACGATTGAGATGTATATTTCATTAGATAACCATAACTCCTATTCCCCCACGGAAACAAAGTTACCTAGATTTTAATTCAACATCAAATGTAAATAGAATAGTATTCTGTAGGCATCATTAGGAACCATAAACATAATTTGAGACACCAAATTTATAAACCAACTCGGAGATTTAACTTGTATGTTGAAATTGTAGACTAACAACCAACTGAGCGAGAATTTTCCACCCAACCATAGGCAATCCACAGTGGACGCCACCCCCTAGCTAAGCTATGATACCACTAGGGTGAAGAAAGGATAGAATAACTTTGAAATTTGGATTCAAACCAATGTTTTCTATTGCTAATTTCTCGACGACAAAGCAACACTAAGGCACACACATACCTACCCCACACAACACAAGGAGCACCTCCTTCTCTGTTGTATAGTACCTCGACACTTACTCCTTCTTGTGTTATTTAGTGTGTGCATTGAAGGTCCAAGTTGTTATCTCAAATTTCAATAACATTCTCCATGGTTTCTTGGATTTTAGTCAAGGTCTACAAGCTTCCATTCATGGTTGGTTTCATCTATCATGGGCTTGGCTCTATTTTTCTGTTGTCTAAACTCTCAAAACTCTCCTTCACACCTCTTTCTAACCACCCCCTTCTCCCCATTTGAATTCTCCTCATCCATGATGGCAAGAGAATTCAAACTCAACTTCTCTTCCTAGTTCCAAGAATCTAGGGAAGACATCTAGCTAGATTTTAGGAGAGATGGCTTAGATTGAGGAATTTGTTTCCTCCACTCCTCTTAACTCTTTTTTGCTTTGAAATTCAAATTTTGAAATGAGTGAGGGTTCAAGAAAATGTAGGATATATGTTTTTAGGAACAACCCCCCCTTAGATCCCCTCACCTTTCCCCTCTTGTGGTATCATAGCCCCTATAGGCATTCAAGCTTAGTTGATCTTGATCTTCTTCTTTATTAACTGCAAAATAGAAACTTAGATATTCATAGTACCATGGTATATTCGAACCATGGCGTTAGTGTAACAGAGTTATAAAGTAATCATGCAAAGTATATAAGTATTTAATTACAAATAATTCTAGGAGTACAATTTGGAATATTACATCCCCTCCCCCTTGGAATATCGTTGTCCTCGATGTTCTTTATTACAACAATGTCCATGGTAAAAATAGAGATGGATATGCCTCTCTCATGGCATCCTCCATCTCCGAAGTGGCCTCATTTGGCCCAAAGTGCTTCCATTGCACTTTTACCTGAGCGATGGCTCAGTTCTAGAGCATTGTGACTTTCTTGTCTAGTATGCATAGGGGCTTTGCCTGGAACTCTCCCTCTAGTTCCACGTGGATAACATTCCAATCAATAACATGGTTAAAATCATGTACATATTCTTAAAGCAAATATACATGAAAAACATTATGTATTTTGATATTTTCAAGCAAAGCAAGATTACAAGCTGCTGGTCCTATCCTTTCCAAAATTTTGAATGGTCCACAATATCTAGGTGCAAGTTCGGCATAGACTCTAAGCTTCATTGAACTCTTGTGCAGTTTCACTTTATTTGTCTTGGGTTGTCTTCAAGTTTTGTTTGATCTTGTTGACTTCTTGCTCCACGTCTTTCAACATTTTTGGTCCAAGTGTAATTCTGTTTACTAGGTTGTCCCAACCTACAGGTGTATTACACCTTCTTCCATATAGTGCCTCAAAAGGACTCATCTCTAAAGATGCCTGGTAACCATTATTGTAGGAAAAATCTACCAAATGTAGGTACTCTTCCCATTTACTTGGTTTATTCATGACATACATGTGAAGCATGTCTCCCAATATTTGGTTTGTCCTTTCCATCTGTCCATATGATTGTGGATGATAGGTAGTGTTGAAATTTAATTGTGTCCCCAAACCTTCAAATAATTCTTTCCAAAATCCCGATGTAAAAACTTTAAGTCTCTATCAGATCTGATCATTGTAGGTATTCCATGCAATCTGAAGATTTCTTCATGAAAATATCTGCAACATTGTCTGCTTTAAATGTGGACTTTATAGGAATTAAGTTAGCAACATTGCTCAATTTGTCAACTACAACCATGATTGAATCATGTTGTTTTATTGTCTTCAACAAACCTGTGATAAATTCCATATTGATTACTTCCCATTTCCATTCAGGAATGGGTAAAGGTTGCAACAAGCCAGTTGGATGTTTATGTTCTGCTTTAACCTGTTGACATTATAAGCAGCTTAAAATATAGTCAACAATTTCATTTTTCATTCCAGGCCAAAACTACAGCTTTCTTACTGCAGTAATCATTTTTTGATAACCTAGATGTCCCGAATAAGGTTTCTTGTACATTTCATCCAAGATAAGTTTTTTCAACTCCTCTGCATTAGGAATGTACAATCTATCCTTATAGATCATCAATCCTTCTTCAGTGATTTGATAGCCATCAATTTTTTGGTTTGGTGGCTCTTGTTGTAAGCCTTCTTTTACTTGTAGAAAGTACTCATCCTTACACAAGGCTTCTTTTATCACAACCTTCAGATCATATTCATAAGTGTTGATAGTTTCCAAGTGTATAGCCTGCATACTCCTGCTAAGTGCATCTGCTACCTTGTTCTCTTTGCTCTTTATGTGTCTGATTTCAAAATCATACTCACTGATGAATGCTAACCATATATCTTGTCTAGCATTCAAGTGAGGCTGATCGAAAAGATATTTTAATCCATTGTGGTCTACCAACAAAACAAATTTTCTATCCACCAAGTAGTTTCACCACATCTTCAGTGCATGTATTATGGCTGCAAGTTCCAGGTCATGGGTAACATAATTTGTCTCATGGTCCTTCAATTTCTTGGATTCATAACTTACCACATGATTATCTTGCATAAGAAATCCACCGAGTCCTTCTTTGCATGCATTTGTACACACTATGAAGTCTTTGATTGGATTGACTATCTTTATTACGAGTGCATTGGCTAGAAGGTGCTTCAATTGTTGAAAGCTTTATTAACATTTAGTAGACCACATAAACTTTACTCATTTCTTTTGCAAAGAGGTTATGGGATGGCCAATTTTTGAAAACCCCTCTATGAATCTTTTGTAGTATCCCGCCAATCCCATAAATGAACTTACATCCGTCACATTCTTTGAAGTGGGCCAGTTCATAATGGCCTTGATCTTTTTTGGGTCAACTGATATTCCCTTATCTAACATGATGTCTCCCAAATACCGTATCTGCCTTTGATAGAAATCACATTTATTGAACTTGGCATCAACTGATGATCTCTTAGTGTATGGAAAACCAATATGAGATGCTCCTCAGGTTCTTCTTTTGATTTAGAGTAGATAAGAATGTAATCGATAAAACCAATACAAACTTATCTAGATATTTGTTGAAAATGTTGTTCATGAGACACATGAATGTAGTCGGTGAATTGGTAAGTCCAAATCGTACCAAAATGAACTTGTAATGATCATATCTTGTTCTGAAATTCATCTGATATCCTCATCTTTAATCTTGAATTGATGATACACTGATCTCAAGTCAATCTTCGAAAATAATTTTGCTCCTTGTACATGATCAAATAGATCATCAATTCGGGGCAAAGGGTACTTGTTTTTCACTATCACTTTGTTCAATTGTTTTTAGTCATTGCATAGTCTAAGAGTACCATATTTTTTCTTCACAAATAGTACAAGTGCTCCCCAACGAGACACTTGCTCTGATGTACCTTTTGTCTAAAAAATCTTGCATTTGCATCTTCAGTTCCATCAACTCGGGTGTACTCATCCTATATGGAGCTCTTGAAATAGGTGCAGAACCATGCATGAGATCAATTGAGAAATCAATATCTTTTTATAACTAGAAACCTTTTCTTGCACTCTTTTTTCAGTCGTAAGGTTGAAATCTATCTGATAGGGATGGTTCTCGAAGTGCCTTTCACTAAACTTGGATTCCCTTCATCATCTATGCATTCAAAGGTCTTATTGTAGTGGTCCATATTACTTTACGTGTTGTCAACTAGTCCATGCCAATTAAGGCATCATATAAACCCAAAGGTAAAATGTTCAAATTCACCCTTGTGAGAATTCCATTCATTTCCACTGGGAAATCTTCTATTAATTCATTGACCTTTCTCTTTACTCATGTAGCCAATTGAACTAACTAATATTTCTTGTGCTTTCTTTTCTAAATAATACATTTCTCAACAATCTTAGGTGCAATGTAGCTATGACTAGATCTAGGGTCAATTAAAATAGAAACAACTTTCTTAGCAATCTTACCATCCACTTCTATCACTGATGCTTGGTGGTCTCCTTGTTGATCCTCTAATGCTGCATATATTTTAGGAATAGTCTTTGCTACGCCATTCAATATTGTAGCCTCTTTTATAGTGTAGGTAGTCTTCTTAGTTTCTTTCCTACAATGACAATCACTAAGTAGATTCTCTTCTCCGCATCCCCAACACTTGAGAGGCCCTTTCCAAGGCAGCCTTGGCTTTCCTGCTACTGATTTTGTTGATTTGTTCCCACTCTAAGATGTAAAATTTTGCTGAAAGCTACTTCTTGCCATAAAGTTTGGCTTAAAACTTCTTGATTGATTCTTAAACTGAAGAGGCTTAAATCCTTTCTTCCTTTGGTCAAACTTTTCCTTTTTCTTTTCCTTCCAAATCTTGTTGAATTCTAGTTTGTTCTTGCTTTTCTCATAACGATACTTACCCTTTCTTATTGTATCATCGAGAGTCTTGGGCTCATCGAAGTCAATCCCATCTCTGTATGATTGAGGCAATCCACTAAGGAAACGTTGAATCTTCACCTTTTCATCTTTGATATATGGAACATGCTTTAATAGTTCCAGGAATTTCTTTGCAGAGTCATCCATAATTGATTGACCCAATTTCATTTCATGAAATTCCTTGATTTTTCCATCATAATACCTTTTTGATAAATACTTCTGACACAAATACTTTTTAAATAGTTTCCAAGTGGTTTTCTTTTCACTGAGTTTCTTTACATTCTTAAGATCCTCCCATCGGATGGATGCTCTACCATTCAAGTTGTAAATAACAACTCTATCCTTCATGTTGTCGTCGTAATCATGTACCTGAAAATAATTTCTCATTCCAAGAAACCATGCCTTAGGTTCTTCATCAGACTTCACCTCACTATTAAACGTAGGTGGTTTTATCTTTCAGAATGTTAGAAAAACAGGATCACGAAGCAATAAAATAAAATAAATGCGGAAATAAAACACAGAATATACACAATACAATAGAGACACAGATATATGTGGTTCACCCAGTGTAAGTAGTCTTTGGAAATTTTATTCTTCTTCTTGTGCCTAGAAGAAGGTTTGGACCCATTACCAATGGATTCATCAGAAGTAGCTATATTACAACTTGAAGAATCTATTGTTGTATCGATATCATCAATGGAGGTTTGGTTTTTTATGCTAAGATACCTCTTCCTTGAATGAATTTTACCTGTGTTACTTGATATATGTCCTTGTTCCATGTTTTTCTGAATCCCAATCAAGCTTTGTAACATAATGACATTCATTTCCCTCTGTTCTTCTTGGGATTTGATAAGCTTCTCATTATCTACTTTCAAACTTCTCATAGTCTCTTCCATGTATGGAGGAGTCTCTCTCCTCTCACGAGTTTTAGTGTCTGGGATGTGTGGTGCATCTTCCATGATGTTTGTATCATGTCTTTCTCTTTCTTTGTAAAAACAAGGTTAGATAGATAAAACGAAAAATGTTAGTTTTACGAACATCTAAAAACATCATTCATTTTTCGATCCCATACAACCATGACTGATGTAAGCTCACTCTGATACCACATGTCACATCTCCAAATTTAAAAATATTGCTAAAAATAAAATAAAATCATTGATGCAATATATCTTCCAGACAAATGGGAACCCTAAACAATGGAAACTGTTATGCAACAACATAACTAAGTATCCCAAACATAAACTGGTTTCTCAATAAAATTATACATATGGATCTCTTCAACCAAAGGTGGTGATGAATTAATTCAGTGCAAAATTCTGCATGTCGCCCTGGGCATTCACACTTCATTACTCATGTTCCAGGGTTATAATGAATTGTTGAATATTTTTTGGTGTACCCTGTATACAAAAACCACATGATTTGACATGCTTCTAAACTTCATCATTTCCTTGACAATCTACAAATTTCTTAAATACCCTTTACCATTTATTTGTCAAATACAATTTCTAGTTTTTATTTTGATGGAAGTACCCTTACATAAAACAAGTAAACTCATCGTTCCATAACAAAAATGGATAAAAGGTTGTACTAATGAAAAACATATAGTTAATTGGGCACTTTCCTCGAATAACTTGATCTCTGACAACCATGTAGATCCTTTTGTCCACAAAAAGACATATGAATCCTTTCATGGAAGCACCCTGTTTGGAATCTATCGAGAAGCACTTGTGGCCTTGGTGGTGTCAATTTGATCAATGTACTTTGTAATTTCTGAAGCCTCAAACCAATTATTTGCATAGACAAATTTCTATGAAACAAATAGACACATCTAAATGTCCTTACACACTCACAAAGTCTATTTAATGTAACCCACAACAAAACAACAACAATATCCTCTGCCATATCTCAGGCATGTTCAAGTACTAAGAAAATAATAGGGTGGGGGAGGGGGGGGGGGTATATGAGGGTGGGAGTGGGGGGAAATATTGGGTAAAACACATTATGTTTTACCCAATATTCTCCTCCACCCCCACCCTCATATTCCCCCCAATACTGAGAAAATAATAGGGTGAGGGGGATATGAGGGTGGGGGGATATTGGGTAAAACATATCATGTTTTACCCAATATTCCCCACTACCCCCACCATCATAATCCATCATATTCCCCCCATCCTGACCCTCATATTATAACTCAATATTGTACAAGGGTCTTATATGAACATAAAGTGCCATCCAAACTACCTCTATGCATGATGGTCCATCCTCCTCTCTGTTTCCAAATCGAGAATGTTGAAGAAGTCATAAAGATAGATTAGGATTTTGAGTAAGGTTTGAAATTGTAAAGTTTTAGAATGGAGGCTATCCAGGGTGAGTTAATATAGCTTCGGGAACATATCGATTCGCCTCTAACTCAGTTGTTGAGTGATAGAGACAAGCATTGATTCAAAAGATTAAAATCCACTAAGAAAGTTGTTGTCTAAAGGTATTTGATCAATTTCAAAGAGATATGGAAGAAAAGTAGTGAAGATAGCCTCTTTTTGATCGATTCAATGCTTTGTAGAGGGCATGGTCTATGAATCTCTAGGGTTTGGTGGATCATACCATAACAGAAAGAGAAGGTATCTCCAATCAAACCATATAACACACATACCATCAATTTAAGGGTTGCCAACATATATGCAAAATGTGCTAAAGATCTTCAAACTAAAATCTCATACAATATGGATCTACACCATTTGAGTGAATGTGTCAAAGCTAAGAAACTATTTGGACCAGTAGAAATTAGTGTAAATATAGAGGTGTACATAAAACATTCAAAAGGAAAACAGAAAGGTGTACAAGCAACACAAAATATTACAATTTAAGGTTTAACACGATTGCAATCTAATTGATGTAAAAATTGTTATTTGTTAGAATGGCATCCCTCTTTGAGTTCTTTCTGATCTCAAAATTGACTACTTCAGTGATGAAAAGAAAGAAGGCAATCAATTCTTAAGGACATGGTTACAGTCACCACGGGTTTTTTCTTGCATAAATTGAAATGCTTGAGTTAGTTACTTGAAGTACGATGAGCAAATGAGTATGACAAATGGAAGACTGATCATCATTGGTATGAAAACCTATTACCATGGATCATTATTCATTTACTTTTGGAACATAATTCAGATACCACATTTTTCAAGAACAGGGCATTAAACACATAAAATGCTAATAGAAATAAAAAATCATTTCCTAACAAATTGGCCCAACGATTACTATACTTCGCCTACCATATGACAGCGATTGATGTGCAAAAATTACCAACCAAGCATTAAAACAACTTCTAAGAAAACCCCAAAAAAATGTGGTCACAAAAGGGAAAATTTGAATTGAATGCCAACGACCATTGTTGGGTTCTATGACAGGTTATGATGTCCCTTTCACTATATAACATAGAAAGCAACGCTTGCAAGTTGGCACACTGCAGAAAGAGATAAAATGAAAACCATACAAATATTTTGGAAGGAGCTTTCAATGCATAATACATAAATAGTCCTGATACATACTACATGATTGGTTGGACCATTGTGCTTGAATTTTGGAGACAAGCGGCCCCTGATACCAAAGAAGCATATTTGTATAACAATATTAATGTTGATGTCGTTGACATTTTATCTATACACCCAAAATTGCATCTAATATTTAACCTTAACAAGGAAGTGAATCAAATGCTCTAGATTTTCTTCCAACTTTGATATTCAACACATTTTTGTAAGGTGTAGATTGTTCCTAATCACACCTCTGAGCTTTAAAAAGGACATACACATGTTGTTTGCTAGAGAAGTTACTATAGGCATTTAAGTTTCCAACGCTATCCTTGATACATGATTGTAATATCCAAAATAAGTTTCAATTGTTCCTTATAGCCTCATCAAAGGGTGTAGCTTGCACTCTTCCTTCAACTAAAGTTAATATTGAATGAAGCTATAAGGAGTAGTAGTTATTTATCTGTGTGAGGTATTAAACATATTTTGAAGTAATTTCATAGGGGTCAAAAATAGAGGTGAATTTCTATCTATCCCATAATTCATTTCAACCACGACTGAGATGTATATTTAATTAGATAACCATAACTCCTATTCCCCCCAAAAAACAAAGTTACCTAGATTTTAATTCAACATCAAATGTAAATAGAATAGTATTCTATAGGCATCATCAGGAACCAAAAACATAATTTCAAACACCAAATTTATAAACCAACTCATAGATTTAACTTATCTATTGAAATTGCAGACTAACAACCAACTGAGTGAGCAATTTCCACCCAACCATAGGAAATCTAGTGTGGACGCCACCCCCTAGCCAAGCTATGATACCACTAGGGTGAAGCAAAGATAGAATAACTTTTAAATTTGGATTCGAACCAATGTTTTCTATTGATAATTACTTGACAACAGAGCAACACTAAGGCACACACATACATGCCCCACACAACACGAGGAACACATCCTTCTCTGTTGTATAGTACCTAAGACCTTACTCCTTCTCGTGTTATTTAGTGTGTGCATAGAAGGTCCAAGCTATTATCTCAAATTTCAATAGAATTATCCATGGTTTCTTGGCTTTTACTCAAGGTCTACAAGCTTCCATTCATGGTTGGTTTCATCTATCATGGGCTTGGATCTATTTTTTTGTTGTCTAAACTCTCAAAACTCTCCTTCACACCTATTTCTAACCACCCCCTTCTCCCCATTCGAATTCTCCTCATCCATGATGGCAATAGAATTCAAACTCAACTTCTCTTCCTAGTTCCAAGATTGTAGGGAAGAGAACTTGCTAGATTTTAGGAGTGGTAGCTTAGATTGAGGAATTTGTTCCATCCACTCCTCTTAACTCCTTTTTGCTTTGAAATTAAAATTTGAAATGGGTGAGGGTTAAACGTAACATAGGAAAGATATTTTTAGGCAAAAACCCCCCTTAGACCTCCTCACCTTTCCCCTCTTGTGGTATCATAGCCCCTATATGCACTCAATCTCAACTAACCTTGATATTCTTCTTTATTAAATAAAAAATAGAAACTTACATATTCAGAGTACCATGGTATATATGACCCATGGAGTTAGTGTAGCAAAGTTATAAAGTAATCATGCAAAGTATATAAGTATTTAATTACAAACAATTGTAGGAGTAAAATTTGGAATATTACAAATGCTCGTGCCCTAGTTGATCTAGAGGATTGAACAGTTCAAGGGGAGGATTTAGAGGTAGACATGTTTTTGGAAGGTTAAATTCTTCCTATGAAAAGGGTTTTGGGAAGAAACACTAAAAAGGCTATGAAAATAATAGATGTGATATCCTCTTAAGCAGGGGGGAATTCTACCATGGTAGGGAAGAAAAGTGTTCCAAAGAAAAAAGGTGGTGGAAACTACTGATAGCATTATCACTCTTTACTCATCCAATGAAGAATTTGTTCTGGTGGTAAACAAAACATAATAGCTTAGATCAGCTAGTAAGAAAGGTATAGTAATGGAGGATGCAACTTTGGAAGGTGTACTCGGTCATGATTAGAGTGGAAATAGGGTTGGGCCTATTAGGAAATATTATCTCAACCAAGCTATGATGCAAGCTAACAGAGAATTAATATCAAGTAAGCATATGCAATTACAAGGGATCCTTAGAGCAAGTAAAGCCCACTCAAAGGGTTTTAAATTATTTTCTCTCATAGAATATTAGGGGCTTAAGGAATTCCCATAAGAGAGACTCCTTAAAGAGGTTGGTATCGGTTCATAATCACGATGTGATGCTAATTCGAGATTATATTATCGAGGTAGCCATAGCAAAAGGCTTGTTGTTGGCTACTTTCCTTGGTTGGATTTTTCAAGCAATAAGTGTCGAGGGAAGATTTGAAGGTTTGGTCCTAGGATAGTAGAAGACATTTCAAGCGAGAAATATCACTTTCCTTTTGTTGGCATTATGTGTAGAGTTATTTTCTCCGAAGGTTGGAATTGCATATGATGTCATTAATGTCTATGGTCCTTTTCTTTGGAGTAAAGAGTTTTTGGGAAAAAAATATTGATGCTCATGTTGCAAGGTGGGACTATGTAATTGTGGGAGGGGATATGAATTTTATACTGAGGAAGGGAGAAGCATGGGGAGATTTAGGGAACATGGATCCATTAGCAGACTACCTTCTCCAAAACATCAAAGAGGCTAGTTAGTGTGACATAGATCCATTAATCCTCAAGCCCACATGAAGGGATAATAGTAATGGAGACATTTCCAAAAGAATTTCCAGATTTCTTATAGCAAAGAGTATTGTTGACAATAAGGGCATAACCAAATAATGGATAGGAGAAAGGGGGAACTTATATTTCCCTAACTATTTGACGGGAAAAACTTCTTTTGTATGGTTGGTAGGTAAGTTTCTGAATCTCCATATGGGTAGGTAAGATAATTTAGAGGATTATAATTATTTTTTCTATATTTTCTTACAAAGAGCCGAAGACCTATATTTGGTAATCTTTCTCATTTCATGAGAGAGATGAGAGACCCCACTTCATGGGAAAAACAGAGATCACACTTTGTTTATTGGGTGACACTCCTCAGTATGGACCTCTCCTTGTTCTACGGGACCACAACAAAATTGTAATGGATGCCTTTCTCAAACTGCAGTTGCACGATCCCTCACAACCACCCACAAATGACCAAATAGAAAGGAATGAAATGACAGGGAAAGACATAATTCACTTCATTAATTAGCTACACTAGCCACCCAAAAAATTCTTGCACCTCTTGTCTCCACTTACTTGGTTAGGTCCTACTAGGAACTAACCAACTATCACATCCCACAAACACATCTTCGTAGATCTTGCTAGTCATAGAATGCATACATTATTTACCTTAACTATCTAGTAGTCCTTGGGCACTATCTCCAAGACATTGGTCTCTAGCTAGATAGGAATACTTTCCATGGTATTGGGGCCTTTCTTATTTATTTGGGTGGGGATGACTACTAAGAAATAAATTTAGTAAGAGATCTTTATAACCCTACCCCTTGTTACTAAAGTTAAAGCTGTCAAACCATGTACCTATATTTCTTCATACAGGTATGGCTAAAGACATGCCTCTAGTTCAACTCATATTCGTTGAAGAACCATGATTTCAGGGAATTGGTTCAGAATGAATGGAACCATATAGATGGTCATCTAGAGGATTCTACCATGTTCTAGTGCAATGATAATCTCGAGAGGATTAAGAAGAAAATTGTAGAGTGGGCAAAGGAAAAGTATAAGGAATTCAAAGAAAACCTCTAGTCTCACGAAGAGGGCATTTCAAATATTTTCAGATCAAATATGAATTGTATCTTTACTAAAGAGGAACCAAATAACTTAAAATTAATGGAATCATCTAAAAAATAGTTATTCAATTGGGAAGAAGCGAAATGGAGATAGAAGAGAAAAGTTATTTGGTTAGCTCAAGGTGATGAGAATACTAGTTTTTTCCAAAACTACAACAAAATGAGAAAAGACACAAATACCATTTGGAGTATCAAGAATAAATAAAGGGAACAAGTTCATATAATTATGGAAATAACATAGGTTGGCACTAACCATTTCAAACAATTATTCAAGGAACCTCCAAAAAAACATAGCTAAGATTGTTAAATTGGTTGCCTATTTCCCTAGTTTTGTTAATCAAGAACATAACATGACTCTTGTGGTGGAGATGCCATTTGTTGAATTGGTATGGGTAATTGATTCCTTTCAAAAGGACAAGAGTCATGGTCCTGATGGAGGACCTATTAAATTATTTGAAAGTTTTTTTGAAATATTATGGAATACTCTGTTGCAAGTGACTAAAAAATCCAAGAAAGCCAGTAAGGTCCCTGAGGATTTAAATTCTACTTTTCTTGGTATGATTTTGAAGAAAGATGTGTTGGAATATTTTGAAGACTTTAGACCTGTTTCAATGTAGTCTATATATAATATAATATCTAAGGTCATTTCCAAAAGACTCAAGTTAGTTCTCTCTCCTGCCATATTAAGTGAGCAGTTTAGGTTTCTGAATGGTAGGCAAATCCACGAGGTAGTTGATATTACACAAGAAGGTCTGCATTCCATCAAGGTAAAGAAAATACCTTCATTCACCATCAAATTAGATATATCCAAGGCATATGATAAATTAAGTTGGACATACTTAAGGCTAATGATGCTTCATGGGGATTTCTCTTATGATTTTGTTAACTCAATGGAATGTTGCTACTCTTATGTTTCCTTTTCTTTACTCATTAATGGTTATGCCACTTGTTTCTTCCAGCTCTCCCAAGGACCGAGGTTGGGGTGTCCCCTATATCCTCTCCTTTTTATACTAATAGTTGAAGGATTAAGTAGATGTATGATCCATGAGAAAAATAATGGAGTTGTCAAAGGGATTAGGATGGGGAATAAATTATCTCTCACACATCTTTTGTTTGTTAATGATGTATTGTTATTTGGTGATGGCTCTATGAGGGATGCAAGGGATATCCATCGTGTACTAGATTTGTAATACAAGGCCACAAGGATGGAGGTGAAAGAAATGAAGTCCTGTATAATGTTTCACAAAATGGTAGAAGGTCAACAAATCACTATTAAGGACCTGTTACCATTGTTACCATTTCGAGAAGGCAATTTTATTTGGGACTCAAATATCTAGGGTTTCATTAGAATCCAAATGAGTATGGATATAGGGATTGGTTGTGGTTAAACAGTAAGAATAAAATTAGGATTACATCTTGGTATAAATATGGTTCTCTCTTGGGGAATATTGACCTTAGTAAAGGCAGTATTAGAGGCAATCCTTGGCTTCCATCCCAAACATGATTTTGCACAAAATCATGTGAAAGATTTTYAGTTTTCTTTGGATACGRAAGAATGAGAAGGAAAACATGGCTTTAGTAATATGGGATAAACTAGMAAAGCCAAAGAAGGTTTGGGCATGGGGACTCAAGAACGTATTCCATCTTGGCAAGGCTCTTGTTGCAAAAAGCTTGTGGAAGATGATGATTGGTGATGCGTTATGGAAGGAGGTGATTAGGCATAAATATATCCATCCTTTATCTATGGTAGAGTGGATTAGATACCTTAACAAAAAAATGTTCCAATGCCTTTATAGTATCGAAGGCATTGGTTCAAGCTTTCTCCCATGTGGGAAAACTAGCTTGTTTGGAAAGTTGGAAGAAGTACCAATATCCATCTTGGTGTTGATCCATGGATTGTTTGTGAGAATGATTATAGGTTGTTTGATGGTTGGAATTTTAAATCAAGGAACTACAATATGTCAACCTTGGTAGTCTCAATTTTTTGGGGAGGAGGGTGGAAGAAGGTAGAGGACATAAAATCTTTTGGATTGGGAAGCAAAGGAATGAGATGCTTTTGATCATAGGTTGTCATCAACTTTTATAACCCTCAAAGGGGAAGATGATCATTTGGTTTGGTCTAAAAACCTTGTTAGGGGGTTTTAAACAACAAGGTTAGGATATGAGGTAATGCTTTCAGATGGACAAGTACCCATCATCCAGTGGTGGCGAAAGAAGGTATGGGAAATTAGGGCACTGTTCAAAACAAGGATTTTCCCATGGATGTTACTATCCAACTAAGTCCTTACATGGGATGTTTTACTTAAAATATCATTTGAAGGTCTTGGTTGGTTCCCCATGTGTGGAAGTGCCTCCAAATCAATGGCTCATATGCTTATAAGATGCTACTTTTATTTATAAGTTTAAGCTATTGCATCAATGCTTACATGCAAGGCAATTGTTTGGGTCGACGATAATCTAGAGGAGGCTATTTGTTTTCTAACTAGATTTTTTTTTTTTGTAATTAATAAAATACTTGTTGCATCGAACTTAACAATGTTCGTAGTCCCATCAAACCAAGCGATGTTTTAGAATCGCGCGCGTAGGTAAAGCTCCAGCTCTGTTTTAGGGTTCGAGTTTATTCGCTACCATGGCAAGCCAGGGCGGAGGGGAGCCGCCGCCCCCTCCCTCCCCAACCACGTCCCTCAGGAAACTAGTTGCAGCTTGCAGAAAGAAAGCACCCCAGGCAGAAGCGCCAAGTTTTGTAAAGAGACTGGATGATGTTCCAGAGATTAACCTCCCCCCGGATCAACCAATGAAGGTAGCGCTCTCCCTCTCAGATCGTGGCCTGGTAGGTCAGTTCATGGGCCTTTGGCCCTCAGCCAAATCAACAGATAACTGGATCCAAAGGAATTGGCGACCACTAATAACAAACAATGTAACATGTTACGCGGTTGGAAGGGGATACTTTATTTTCGAATTCATCTCCCAGGAGGACCGCGATCTAATCTTCAGAAATGGGCCATACTTCATGGGCACACAGGGGCTCTATCTGAACCGGTGGACTCCAAACTTCGACCCAGCCTAGGAAGTGCCAAAATACGTCCCTGTCTGGGTCAGACTCCCAAACCTGCCAATTCATTGCTGGAACTCCTCATCGTTGCAAGATATCGGGAATGGACTAGGGCACTACATTGACAGAGCCGACCCAAAAGACCAATATTCATGTGCAAGAATTTGTGTGGAAGTTGATTTGGAGGTAGGCTTGCTGGAAGCGGTAAAACTGAAGGTTGGAGATTGGCAACATCTACAAAAACTGGATTATGAGCAGCTCCCGTTCAAATGTAGAGGATGTCACGAATATGGACATTTTCAAAGAAACTGCCCAAAAACCCCAAACACAGAGAAAGCAGGAGAGGAAGGCTGGAAGCAACCCCGGAAAGGGAGGTTGAAGTCAAAAGGCCCAAGAAGGGAAAAACCAGCTCCCGCTCAAGACAACCTAGGAAACAAAGAGACGACAAACAACTTCATGGCGCTGGGAAATGGAGGTGAGACGGAGGACCCATGCAAAGACGTCCAAGAGGAAGAAGAAAGAGGTGTCCAAATCCCGGAAATCGGAGAAACCCAAAAAACAACAGAAGAAGTGGAAAAACCCAACTCCCCTCCAAGGAATGGGGCGACTCAAGGCACTGAGGAGGGGGAGATCTCATCAGGGAACGACTCAGAAGGAGCAAGCGAAGCCTGGAACACCCCAAAGAAACCGGGAAGAGGCAGGAAATCCAAAAAAGCGGAAAGAGATCAGGAAACCTACAAGGACGTTTTAAAAGGAGCACAACCAACCATCAAGCAATTGATCGGAGTAAGGCAAACCAGGAAGCTAGCCAAGGCCTCCCAAGGAGGCCATTCCCCCACTCAAGGTAATTAATGAAGATAACTTCCTGGAACTGTAGGGGTCTAGGTAGCAAAAGGAAGGAAGAAGATCTCAAGGACATAATCAGAGCATCGAAAACGGACATCCTACTTATCCAGGAAACCAAGATGAGTCAGCAGGACTCTATTAAAGTTTCAAAAAACGTATGGAGAAGCAGCCAAGGTTTAGCCGAAAACGCCAGAGGCGCGTAAGGAGGGATTTGCACCCTGTGGAATGCCTCCAAAATAGATCTGATCCGCTCAGACTCCTGCATGCATTGGATCTTTTCCCAACTGTTCCACAGGGAGTCAGGGCATACGATAAGTCTTTTTAACAACTATGTCCCACAACATATAGAAGAAAAAAAGAATTGTTGGAAAGCTCTCCTAGACTTCTTAACAGATAATGAGACATAAAACATCATACTAGGAGGGGATTTAAATGTAACTCTGGCCCAAGAAGAAAAGCGAGGGGGATCTATTGTAAGGGACCCAACTAGAGAATGGGTGGAGGACCTAATCTCAGCATGGGACTTAATGGATATTAAGCCGCTTAGGGGATGCTACACTTGGACTAACAAAAGGGTAGGTCCAGGGCATATCGCTGCCCATTTGGATAGATTCCTTATCCAAAGTTCTTTCTTGACCCTTGGGCTCATAGCCTCTTCAAATATCCTCCCTCATAGTACCTCTGACCACAAGCCAATTAGTCTAGAGCTAAGGAATGACCAAGGCCAGGGGCCCATCCCCTTCAGATTTAACCCTTCATGGACACAGGACAAAGATTTTCTGCGCACAGTCTCCAACGTATGGACAAGCAGGGTAAATGGCTCCACGTTTTATGTATGGGAAGAAAAATTGCGTAGGCTTAAGGCTGCGCTAAAATATTGGGCAAAAAGACAATCTGATCCAACCACCCTGCGCAAAGAAGCCCAAAGGCGTCTGGAGAGTCATCAGCTTGAATTGGAAAATAGGGAGATCACACAGCATGACCTACTTAAAGAGGACCAACTCCAAAGGCAATGGCACAAGGCCTGCAGAGAGGAAGAAGGCTATTGGAGGCAAAAGTCTCGCAGTCTCTGGCTGAAGGAAGGAGATAAAAATACTAGTTACTTTCATAAGCAAGCGGAAGCAAGGAAGCACTATAAGGCTGTGACAGAAATCCAGGTCCAAAACATCACAATATCTGATCAAGAAGGCATTAGACAGGCAACTTTTGAAACATTTGGAACCCTCTACTCAGAAACACAAAGGGAAAGCATTGACCCCCAAAGGTACCCCCTCTCCATTGTTCCGAATCTAATAAAAGACGACATCAATCTCAGGATTGTGGAGGAAGTCACGCAGCAAGAAATAAAAGAGGCGTTAGACCAAATGCACCCGGATAAGGCCCCCAGACCGGATGGATTCACAGCCAGATTCTACTAGCAGTGCTGGCAAAAAATCAAATCGGATCTAACCAAAATGATAAGAAAATCACAAGCGAGCAACAAGCTAGGAGGAAGCACAAATTCGACCTTCCTGGCACTGATCCCAAAAGAGAAAGGAGCGCTCAACTTTAATCGATTTAGGCCGATCTCCCTCTGTAACACAAGCTATAAAATTCTCACCAAGGTTATTGCAAACAGACTGAAAAAAGTTCTTCCTCTCATAGTACCAAAGAACCAGGGAGGCTTCATCAAAGGTAGGCAAATAGCAGACAACATAATCCTGGTGCAAGAAGCTCTTCATTCAAGTCTCCACAGAAAAGATAAAGGTATGATTATTAAGCTAGATCTTGCAAATGCTTTTGACGGAGTTAATCATAATTTCTTATTTGAGGTAATGAGGAAGTTTGGATTCGACCAGTCTTTTGTGAATTGGATTAGAGCCTGCATAGGGTCGCCATGGATAGCCCCCATGGTAAATGGAAGAGTAACAAAATTTTTCAAAGCGTCCAGAGGTTTAAGGCAAGGATGCCCTCTCTCGCCCCTCCTTTATGCAATCCAGGCCTTGGTTCTTAGCTATCAGTTGGAAAATTCCAGAATCCAAAGCAACCTCCAAGGGCTAAAAATAGCACAAGGCGTGAAGGAAATCAACCATGCGCAATTTGCGGACGACACCCTGCTGCTGGGAGGGGCAAGTCCGTTAGTAGAAAAAAGGTTCAAAGAGGAGCTAGATGCATATGCTGCAGTCTCAGGAAGCGAGATAAGTCAAACAAAGAGTAAGATTTATGGATGGAACATTACACCCAAAGAAATGATGGGAATTTCCAGAGTATTGGGGATGGAAGGGCACACCAATTGGGAGGCCTTCACCTACCTAGGAATCCCTATCTTCAAGGCTGCTCCAAGGGCCTCACAATGGAACCACTTAATAGACAAGCTTAAAAAGAGAATCTCCTCCTGGGGGGCGAATTGGCTAAATCTAGCAGGGAGGATAGTCTTAATCAAATCTGTCCTAGCCAGTTTACCCATATATTAGAACTCTTTGCTTCTCGCCCCGAGCTCCACAATCCAAAAAATGGAGGCAATGCAGAGGAACTTCCTGTGGGAAGGTGGGAAGCAGACATGCATGAGACTTCACCTAATTAATTGGGACAAAATATACAAGCCCCTCTTGGAAGGAGGTCTCAACTTCAAAAAAACCCAAGTGCAGAATCTAGCTTTAGGGGCAAAGCTGCTATGGCACATTGTCAGTGGTGATCTTGCCTGGAGCAAGGAAGCTCTGTGGAAAAAATGCTTCAGAGGCGCAAGGAAGAGATGCACAAAAATCCCCTGCAGAGAGGCTAAGGGGTCCCCAATCTTCACCCTCTGCAAAAAGGCCATGGCCTTGTTCACTCCTCACCTTACCTGGGTGCCGAGAAACGGGAAAAAAATCAAAATCTGGTAGGACTCTATTCTAGGTGACCCACCTCTATAACTGAGACAGGACCTGGAGTGCCTAAAAGGATGGATGGATAGGCAAAATCTAAAGACGCTCTTTGACATCTCAACATGGGGGAATGACAGATGCAAGTCGTGGCACGATTGGGAAGTGGGCAATCTGCCTCCGGACTTAGAAGATGACTGGTGCGTCCTAAAGCTCAGTCTTCAGGGGAAAGCCCCCCTAAAAAAAAAGGGGAAGGACGAGAGAGGATGGGGGAAGAACGCTTAACCCTACTCCACCTCATTGGGCTATAACACCTTCCTAAGCATCCCCTACGTCCCATCCAACCTGACCCTTTGGAAATCCATTTGGAACTCTAAATCCATTCCCAAAATAGATCTGTTTCTCTGGACCCTTAGTCTTAACAACATCCAAACAGGGGAGAACCTCCAAAAGAAAGGTTGGGAGGGCCCCTTCAGGTGCCCCCTGTGTCAACAAGCTGAAGAAACTTCAGATCACCTCCTTCTCAACTGTATTTACTCAAAAGAAGTATGGAGGCTGGCAGTTGGGTTGCAAACTGATCTTCCCCTTCCCCAAGACATTAAGACCCTCCTCCAAAGTTGGAACGCCTTTTATCCTTTCCAAATTCAGAAGCAAAGTTATGCCTCGGGGCTTTGGCGAGCAATCCCAAGGTTTATCCTGTGGGGGCTTTTGTTGGAAAGAAACAACAGAGTTTTCAGGGATAAGAAAAGGAGCGCACCACTAGTAAGTGAAACTGTTCAAGCACTCTTTGGCGAATGGGCCAGTTACCATCGTCATCCTCAATACAGGAGGAAGCTGGAAGAAAAAGAAGATCTTTGGCTGGCCCAGTTTAAAATACAAATGCAAATTGGAAACACAGTCAACACCATAATTCAAGAGAATTGGGAAATAAGGACAGGGAGGAAGGAATTCGCCAATTGGAAGAACGAAAGGAAGGCCTTTATCCTGTCCTTCGACGGGGCCTCAAAGGGGAATCCAGGTCAAGCAGGAGGAGGAGGGATGATTGTAAGCCCTAACGCAGAAGTCATGGTGCGATACGCCATTGGCCTAGGCATCACCACCAACAACTATGCAAAAGCAATGGCATTATGGCAAGGCCTGTGCCAAGCCAGAAGGAACGGAATCCGAAATTTGATTATCATAGGAGACTCCCGCATGCTAATTAGTGCCATTATCCATTCTTCAAAAACTCAAAGCGCACAACTCAATAATTTGCTGGAAAGAATCTGCCTCCTCCTTAAAAG
>ML790917.1:58763-72750 GCA_009831015.1 Picea engelmannii | reverse complement strand
AAAACCAAGAAACAAAAAAGAAGAAACCACATTACAAGCCAAACCTTTCCCTTCTCCACAATCTAAAACAATTAGACCCCTCAGGCTAGTTCTGATATTACTTCCAGGAAACATACCAAACATCCACCAAACTAGACTATTGACAAATCTCCATGAGGATGAGCTCCATACCCGAGTTATCCCATACCTCTTGCAGGGCTTCAACATGGAGCATTGATAGACCGTAGGTGAGGCCTACCCAACTAATTGTGTGAGAGAGGCTCTCTCGCTCTTGATGCCCTTTAAGATGCACATCTAGCTGCGAGTCATTGGTAACACCAAGGTTGATTTGATGTTCATTAATAACCACTTATGAAAAAATCTAAGGGATTGTGCAATAGTTGGTACCCCTATTTTTCATTATGGTTATGGGATTTAATGTTGTGGTAAATTTTTCCCAAGTATCTACCTCACCATTCAGATTCCTCTTGATGTGGAAGAGGGAGACCTAGTTGAAGTGTGTTAAAAGTCATTTGATTCCAGAGACGATGTCTTGGAGCTTATTCCCTCCAAGATTTGATTGAGTGATTACTTCTTTTATGATCAATAATGAATCCTCAAAGGTGGACAAGGTCCCGAGGCCATTTTATTTTGTGACGAGGATCCCATAACCACAATGAGTAAGCTTTAAATAAATTATTCGACACATTCCCTAGCCCCCAGGCGTAATGAACAATCTTATTTCCGCTGGGATCATGAAGACTCCCCCCCTCATTTGTCACCCTCAATAATCTAGAGGAAGCTATTAAGGCCTAGTGGAAGGACACAAATTTAGCCAAGCATAAAGCTCTCGACATAATTACCAACCTTGACCTCAAAACGATAACTCTAGTGCTAAAAACTCATATTTTTGCTTCAAAAATACTAAAATCAACCCCTGAATCGAAAAGTGGTTCCACTAGTGGCACCCTTTTTTTCTCAGGGTTAAAACTGCAACCTTTCGCAACCATGGCTTGTAATATTGTTAACAAAAGCCTTTAAATCAACCCCCAAATCGAAAATTGGTTCTACTAGTAGAACCCCCATGATCTTTTCGAGGTTAAAAATATAACTTATTTAAAATCATAGCCTTAACAACCAATATTGTTGCACACAAAATCTTAAAAACAACCTTCGAATCGAAAAATTGTTTTACAAATAACATCCTTTTGTTTTTTGGAGGGTTAAAATTACTACTTGTTTGAAACCATGGCTTTATCAACTGATACCATTGCGAACAAAATCTTAAAATCAACCCCTAAATTGAAAAGATGTATTAGTAGTAGTGCCCTTTTTATTTAAGACTTAAAATTGTAATATTGTTGAAACTATAGCATAAAAAATCACCATTGTTGTGGTAAAAAACATCCCACTCACTCATACTCCACAGTCACCTTCTTTCTAATTTTATATCTTCAAAACTCTTAAAAAAACTTATGCTTTTAGAAAAATAAAAAAAATGTAAGATATAAAACAAATTTAAAATGTAAAAACAAAACATGAAATTAAAAAAGTATAAATAAAAAAATTAAAAATAATATAAACAAATTAAAATGAATTTAAAAATATTAAAAAAAACCTAAACAAAATTATAAAAAATAACAAAAACAACTTTAAAAAAATTATTAAAATTTATATTAAAAAACACATTTATAAAAAAACAAGTGTTGCATGGCATCTTAGTCCCTGCCATGCAAGTTTGGAAATGGACTAACACTTCTCCTTCGCATAAATATGGTTAAGTGTTTCAATTAAAACATTCAAGAAACAAAATAATTGCAATGTCAAATAAATGGTTTATAAATTGTTAATGTCTCAAATGCAATTACTTGTTAAATATAGCTCGTCCAATATATATAAACATGTATACCCTTATTAGCTCCTCGCTATGGTTATGATGAAGACCGAGGAAAAAAAAACAAGCCATCGAATCCGAATTAATAACATTATATATTATTTAAAAGATGGTCATAACAGACTGTATAACATCTTTACGTGGTGGAAATAATCAAATTAGAGTTAGTTAGACGTGATATAAGTATTGAGATCAATATGGTGGGATGGTTTATGTGAAAGTAGGGAGGTTGCTACATAATTGCAATCAACAAACCAACCAAGAAACCAGACAAATAACAAATCCAAAATTCAAATTTAAATTTGCTACCATGCAATACGGGCAGTGCCATATTGGGATGGGTGCACAATCCATATTAAATAGATTTCATCATCCTACGTACACTGAGAAACAAACCTCGTGAACGGGGTAAACATACTTAAACGTTTGTCCCCAACATATCTCACAACACTTATTAAGCACCGAACAAACACTCTTGTATTTCCCATTGCTTACTATCTGCCATTACAGAATCCCCGTATCATTTTACAATAACTCTGCTAAAGTCTAACCCAAGTATCGACTCCAAATCAGACAAATGATTGAAATCCCAAAAGGAACTCAAAGAATTTCACTTGCCTGTAACAAATCCTCGATGTTGACAATAAGAGTTCTAGGAATAGAGGGCACAATGAACCAATCCTCGCCTTTCCGAACTTGGAGACCGTCCACCCCATCATCGAGCAGAACAGTCAACATATCTCCATTTGAATGGGGTTTAGGCCCATTCACCATATCTGGTTGAGGGAAAGGAGGGTAATAATTGATTATGGCTTGGAGCATGGGTTCCTTGTTGAGGATTTGGATATAATTTGGGTTCAACCCTAAACCCTCGGAAAGAAGACACAACAACTTCTCTAGAAGCCCCATTACCTCTTTGCCGTATTTTTCATATGTTTCCCTTCATAGTGCATACAATAATGCATCAGAATGGATGAAAGTTTATTATCAAGGTTTCAGATATCTCACACAGAGTGTGTATAGAGTTGTACCTGTATGTGGAGGGCATTTTGAGCCAGTTCTCAACTGCTTTGTCCCACTATGGAGAAATATAATGAAAAAGGGCATCAACCCAATCAAGGACCGTATCTTCAAAGATGTCAAAGAACCGGTCATAACCTTCAAGCATGTGAATACCAAGTCTCACAGGGCACTGTTTTCGTTTCTCTTCAATAGAAATGTCATAGAAATCCTGTGAAACCCGTTTCAAACTCTCTAACAAGGACAAATATATGTCATGATTTATTATCTCCAAAACAATTGAAAACTCGTGAAATCAGAAGGCCAAACGATCACGAAGTTGGTTGCATAATCGACACAAAAATGAAAAAGAAGAGCAAAAACTGTGATCGCAATCAAACCTGAAAGAAACCCCATTCCTAGGATGCTTGGGCTATTTGTCTAACAATCTTGAAGCGTTGATCGATGTCTTCCAGGCCTGCTAGATCGATGACAGGAAGAGACTACTGGACTTGAAGAGGACGAGATGGCCTGTGATTGGAAGGAAGGATGTACCATGCAGGGACTTCCTTCACTTGCCTTTCACTTAACGTCCGCACGAGATCAATTGGTCTTTGAAGTCTTTCAAATTGTTTGAGAAGAGAGTTCATGGCAGCTGATGAAGAATCCATATTCGTAGCAAGCAGTGGAATTGGACTGACGAATGCAATGGTTTTCATTTGGCGGTGAGACTTGCTTAAGGCGGTGCATTTCATAAATTGTGACTGACGAGCATTTATTCCCTTTACCTCAATCTGTGTGATCTATGAATTCCATTGTGATCTGTGCTTATATCTATGCATTTCACTGTGACATCTGCATTATGTTGTCAACCATCACCCCGGGCAATGTGATATATGCATTCCGCCATCACCTTGTAGATATATGCATTTCACTGTGATATCTGCATTCCGCTGTCACCCGTCACCCCGGGCAATGTGATATATGCATTCCGCGGTCACCTCGGCAATAAGAGGTGGAAGTTGTGATCCAATCACACGGTAGAAAAACAAGTTTTTTTTAAAATTATTTTTTTAATTAAATTAAATATATTATTCAAACTTTCCTATGTTTAACATTGGAAACGAGAAAACAAATTAATGTCAACTGTAAAACTAATAACTAGTTAACTCCAAATCAAATGCTATAGTCTCGCATTGTCTTTGACAGGGACCAATAACAAAACAACTTAAAAAATATTAAAAATTATATTAAAAAACACATTTTTAATAAACAAATTTTTATGTGCTTATATATATATATATTTTATTTTTTTTAATAATTTTTTTTTTTATATTAAATTTTTAAATTTTGTTTTATAATTTAAGGGGAGAGGCGAATTTGAGAATCGCACCCTTCCCTTTTACTCTTTTTTAACAAACAATTTTTTTATACTAATTTTTTTAATACGTTTTTATATACAATTTTTTATAATTTTGTTTTATATTAAGTTTTTTAATGTCTCTCTCTCTATATATATAACACAAATTGAATTGAATTATATTAAAAGGGTTGTGTTGAAATAAAAAATTTCAAACGTTTACATAATAAGGTGTATAGTCAAAGAGTTTGAGTAACTAGAACATAAACAACAAAATTTAACATCTTTGTTGGGTCATTCCCATGATTTTTCAGATTAATAATATCTTCACAAAATTGCCCAAGGCACCACCAGATTTTAAAATATATTAACTACATATTTGAGGCATAATCTTGAATGTCAGAGGCTCGTGAGAAATGAAGACGTCCATCTTCTATATCCATTGGAGTAGTACCTTGAACTGAATTTCCCGAGTCGTTCTCAGCAACAACATCAGAATGGAAGGGTCTATCAAGGTTCACTAAATCAGAGGTTGAACGCTGAAGCAAGTTCGAGGCTCTAAGTTGATGGAAGGTTGCTTCCATTTCATCCATTTGACAAGACAGGGCAGTGAGAGAAGCCTTGAATTCACCAATCTTTTCTTCCATTCGGTGAGAGAGCCCTGCCATCTTTTCCTCGAATTCTCTGAGTTTGGCCATAAGCTGTTGAAGGGCCATGTTATTGGCTTGTCCAAACTCTTTGCGTCTTCTGAGGAGTTTTATGAGATCACTCGCAAAGGGATCCATAGGGAATCCCTATGGCCAAGCCATGAAACTACTCCAGTCGAATGTGAAAACAATACAAGGAGAGCGGTGTGTGAAGAGAATTAAAAGAACAACACCGCAAATTTTTGACATTAAATAAAAAACAAGAATGGACCTGTGAATTTGTTGGATAAGCCAGGGGGGAGAAACCAAAGGCAACCCCTACTAGAATCCCCAGATTCTTATCTCGTGGAGCAACAACCAACAACAAAGAACGTTGGAGGAAGCATCTTCTCTCCCTAGTAGCGAACAAAATCTGAACCCCGCTCAAGATTAACCCTTCTGAAATAGGAACTTACGTATTTCAAAACATAGTCATAAGTGCCATACCTTGGCTCTTCTATCTGCTTAAAGATCCTGAAGCACTTGAGCCGGAGTGATATCACACAAACTCCATTAAAACTCCCACACTCTTCATTGTTGGATTTTGTAGCTTCGGGCAGGTATTCTCACGTGACCTAGGTGTTGGGCATGTGGAAATCGTCTTGGGAACCACATTACGCTCTTCGTTTGGAGAAAACCACCATTGGAATGAAATTGGGGATTTATGGGTTTGGTGGTGGGATTTGTGGATCTGTGTTGGGGCTTCACACCCATAAGAAAGTCTAATATGATGTTGACTTGTGGAGGGGCTTCTATGTTGACCCCTAAGACTTGTATATAAAGGAGAGCGATCATTGTGACATTTCGTATTGTGTAGAGAGAGTGGAGACACGATGGAATTGGCATAAGCGAGTCTGCACTTGTGTCAAGGAGCTTGGTGATTTCAGCAAGGGAATGTATGTAACTCTAGCAAATCAGGCCTAGTGAAGAAATTGTACGAGTGGAGCAAAATGTACAAAAGTGCTTGTACAGGTCTTCGTGCATGTACGTGGGTTGTTGTGGGCACAACCACGTATGTACACAGGTTGCAGTGGGTACAGTCGCGTATGTATGCAGGTTACAATAAGGTGAATTGCGTATATGCGGGTTGCAAGTATATGTGGGTTGCAATGGGAACAATCACGTATGTATGCAGGTTGCAATAAGGTGAATCACGTACAATCGTACAAAGGTTTTTGGGAAGGATCAGGTCCATACAGGTTGACCTCAGCAATAGTGTGAGTGATGTCAGTAGGCCGTACATGTTGACGTCAATAGTGTTGGGTATGTGTTATATTCTTTGCACGAGTAGTAGTGTATGAGCGTTTGTGTCGGGTGCATAGGGGGGTTCGGGGGCAACGCCCCCGAATTTTTTTTTCGCACCAGACGACATATTTCCGGGACGACATATTTTCGGGACCACATGATATTTAGGTGGTTTTTCGGCACATGGTTTTTTGCCGATGGTTTTCTATTTTCGGTTAAGGAATTAGGGTTTTGGACTAATCTAGGTCATTGGGTTAGGGTTTTGGATGCCGCTGGCTCCTATATGTATATTGTATTGTAAACAATGTAACACAATGTATGAATATAATATATGCTGGTTTTCTTGGTTTGGGTTTCCAGGTGAAAAATCTCTGTGTAATGTTTGTATTTTCCATTGTATCTTTTATGTTCTTTTCTGAATATCAATTTGCAGTAGGTATTGTACAAGGTTAGAATTTACAAACAGTAGTGTGAGTGACGTCAATAGGCCATACAAGTCGTCTGCAGTAGGTTTGTGGGCAGAGAAAATTTCTAGGGATTTGCTGAGGTTTGGTTTTCTGATTTTTCTGTTATTGGAGGACAAGGTTGTCCTAAGATTTTGGTGAAATTGTATTGGCTAGGAGGGCTAGTTTTTCCTTCAAAATTTCTGAAATTGACAAGGTTACATAACATAAAATTTTGTGTCTCATGTGTGTTGATGATTCATCTATGATCTTGTTGTTTTCGCTGCATATATTTTTCAGTCAATAATTTTCAGTGTAAAATTGTTCAGTGATAACAATTAGTGTTTATTGTTAGCTCACTAGGAAACAATTTTCATATCTGAAAATTAGTCACATAGAGTTGCATGTGAAAATTGACATGGTATATGAACTTGGGATTTGAAGAGAAGGGAATCATTTTTTAGGTACATAGCTACTACAGTTAGTTGCAGATTTTATTTATGTTTGGACAAGTCACAGGTGAGAGCTCTGAGAGGGAATTGTAGCAGTGTTGAGGAGTTAGCTATGAGAGGGAGATATAATGTTGTTGCAGTTGGTAGCAGGTTAGATGGTCTCTGGTTTGAGACGTGGAGAACAATTTTCAGATGAGGATTTGTGGACTATTGCAGCTCGGTGGTGTGGAAGGTTGGGAGTTTTGGTGGATTGGCAGAGAGCTCAGATCACAACAATATGTTGTGTGGCAAGTTGCCAACCCTATGGATGGACTTCCAATAGCTTGTCATGGTGAGTTGCGATGGGTGCAACTTGGGTGCTTTGGCACAAATGAAATGGCTTCGCATGGATGATAGGTTGACGAGATATAATCTTTATTGGCCGAAGAGTTGCACATTGTTGAGGTACGAAAGTGTATGAGGCATTTGACCCATGAGGATGAGGACACTTGCAGAGATGAGTTGTAGAGGTCTAGAGTGGACTAGAATATGTGTCCATTTGCAACTCGAGATTGTTTAGAGAGAGGACACATGTTCAGTTGCAATGTACTTGGGGAGAAGTTCATTGAATGGTCGTGACTTGGGTAAGCAGGATGCTTGCCTTGGAGGATTTCATGGTTCTTATACAATGGGAACCACAAGCACATGACAAGGGCACAATATTTGTTCGTGAGATTCAAAATATCTGACTCATGTATGTATGAGGAGCTTGGTATGAGGGCTATGCATGTAGTATAGGGATCTGGAGCAGTGGTATTTTAGATGGAGTCAGGGGATGTGTTTCGAGTGGAAAAAGTGCTATGAGTTCCAAGAGTGTGTTCTCAACCTCAATGATTGAGGAGTAGGGCTATGCAATGTTGTTTTGAGATAGACATGTATTATTGGATGCCCATAGGATCTAGCCTAGGCACAACATTGGTTCTGGAGTCAGAGAGGGAAAAGTATACAGGTTGAGGGACTAGCTTATGCATTTCATGACCAATAGGAGCGAAGAGACATATGAGAAAGAGCAGGTATCTCCACCAGTGGTGGGGCAGGTGGCCCCACCAGTAGTTTATGCTCAAAGGGAGCCAACGTTCAGAGAGAGTCATCACTTAGGTTCCAGTGAGGAGGAGCAGCCTCCCGAGATTGTACAGAGGACAATGGACATGGATCAGGTAGCTCTGGAAGTTGTATAGACTTAGAGGGAGCCCAACCCCAAAGGGACTCAGTGGATTCAGAGGGAGTCCGACTTCAAAGGGAGTCAACAGGCTTAGAGGGAGAGTCAACCATTCAGAGGGAACCAACCTTCTGGTCCATATGGGAGAGAAGCATATTCCAAGATTGATAGGAGGGTGCCAAGGGTTGAGGAGGCCAGATAAAAGGTTCAAAGGTAACATGCTTCTAGGGCATGTGAGACCTCCATGGAGGATCCATTTGTTTCAACAGGTTTTTCTACAGTGACAGAGGAGGAAGCCAATCAAGAAGACTGGAGAGTGGGATTTGCTTCAGTCACAGAGGGAGCAACCAATGAGGAAAATTGGACAGTAGGATTTGCTTCAGTGACCGAGGATGAAACCAATTAGGAGGATTAGAGAGCAAGATTTTCTTCGGTGACAGAGGGAACAACTAGTTAGGAGGACTGGAGAGCGGGATTTTCTTCGGTGATAGAGGGAGCAACAAGTCAGGAGGATCGGAGTGCAACTATGGTAGAGGAGACAAATCTACTCCCAGGGTGGGAGACATATCTATTTCCAGGTGATTGTGGAGTGTGATGAGAATACCTACCTCACTAAGAGGGAGTGTTTATTTTTGTTGCCTCGGGAAGGTATTCTCATGTTCCCTAGGTGTTGGGCATGTGGAAATCGTCGTGGGCACCACATTACACTCTATGTTTGGAGAAAACTGCCATTGGAATGAAGTTAGGGATTCATGAGTTTGGTGGTGGGCTTTGTGGGTTTGTGTTGGGGCTTCACACCCACAAGAAATTTTAATTTGATTTTGACTTGTGGAGGGGCTTCTATGTTGACCCCTAAGACTTGTATATAAAGGAGAGAGATCATTGTGACATTTCATATTGTGCAGAGAGAGTGAAGACATGATGTAGTTGGCATAAGTGAGTTTGCACTTGTGCCAAGAAGCTTGGTGATTTTAACAAGGGAATGTCTATATGATTTGCTGATCTTTGGTTTTCTGATTTTTCTATTATTGGAGGACAAGGTTGTCCTCATATTTTGGTGAAATTATATTGGCTAGGAGGGCTGGTTTTGCCCTCAGAATTTCTGAAATTAACAAGGTTACATAACATAAAATTTGTGTCTCACGTGTGTTGATGATTCATCTCTAATCTTGTTGTTTCCATTGCATATATTTTTCAGTTAATAATTTTTAGTGTAAAATTTTTCAGTGATAACGACTAGGGTTTATTGTTACCTCACTAAGAAACAATTTTCAAATATGAAAATTAGTCACATAGAGTTACATGTGAAAATTGACATCCATCACCTTTCACGCATTTTAAAGTAGCCCAATGTACGAGGACTGCACAACTAGTGGGATGAAGAATGTGGTCGCATCGCATCATGAGAGAGGGTTTAGGGGATGGGGAAAACCCCCTTTTCTCAATTTAAATTAATTTCTCCTAGAGCCATCCTAGAACCCTCTTTTTCCCATAGGTTAGAAATGAGGTTTAGTCCTCTTTTAATATGGATGAGGTTGATTTCGTCAAAATTTTCGATTAGAGAGGTAATTCGGTGGAGGATACCACTCAGAAGGTTGTTCTCCATGTAGTTTATGTTTAGAACTGCAGTGATAATTAACATAGAGTCTTTGAAGACTGAGAGCTGAAAGATGTTGTGTTTTTTCGCCAAGTTTATCCATGCATAAAGAGCAGAAGCTTTTTCTATACTATTTGTCGTGGTCCCTAGGCCCCAAGCATAATGAAACATTGCATTTCCTCTAGGATCAAAGAGAACCCCCCTCGCACTTGCCGCCCCAGATATAATTTTATATTTTTAATATTATTTCTTTACGTTTTTTTTTTTTAAATTCATTTCAAGTTAAATTCTTTGTAGTTTATTTTCATATATGTATCTAATTTATAATTTTTTTTGGTTTTGTCTAATTTTTTAAAATTTCTTTTTACTGTTTTTTAATTTTTAAAATTCAGAAATTATTTTTCTACATTGTTTCTTTTTAATTTTTAATTTTTTTCATTTTCGATTGTTTAAAAAATATTAAGGTTTTTTTTAGTTTTTTCTTTTAAATTATTTGAAGGAGAGAATGATGGTGGAGTAGGTGCGAGTATGACAATTTTGATTGTAACAACAACAATTTTGGAGACAATGGTTAAAAAAATGTTGGAATTCTAAGTCTTAAACAAACAAAAAAATGGTTCCATTGCTCGCACCTCTTTTTAATTGAAAGGTCTATTTTAAGATTTTGGTTGGAATGGTACAAGTTGTTAAGACCACGGTTTCAAACATGTTGTAATTTTAACCTAATTTTTTTTTTACTTATAGCACTACTTTTCCAATTGTAATTTTGATCTCGAAAAAAAGAAAAGAAGAAAAAAATTGCTACCAGTAACACCACTTTTTGATTTAAGGATTGATTTTAAGGATTTTGTTAGCAACACTAAGGATCATGGTTGCAAAAGGTTGCAATTTTCACCCCTCCCAACCACCAAAGAAAAAAGGGTGCCACGAGAGGCACCGTGTTTTTAAATGAGGGTAAAAACAAGCACCATTTGCAACCTCCAAGAAAATGAGAACTCTGGAGGTTTCTCATCAAGTTGGTAACTTTGTTTCTCCCATTAATTGTTTGTTAGGCTTTGTGGAGATCAACAAAGGAAGATGCAATGGTCACTCCTATTTAGGTTTTCAAACAATTCATTATGCTTATGATGGACTAAAAAAAGAAAATATAATCAACATTCTGAGGCATATAAGAGTTCAATGTATCAATCGGAGTTGGTCTTGGTATTTCTTTGATGGTGCTTCTAAGGGGAATTTAGAAAAGGGTGGAGCATGAAGAGTACCATAGATTTCGAAGAATCAATACTATACTTTCACTTTTGGTTTGAGGTAAGTGAGAAACATGGCCAGGGTCAAAGCAATCCTCATTTTAGTTGGAATAATAGTGAAAAGGGGTATATTAGAGATGCAAATTTTCAGGGATTCAAAGTTGGTAGTGGAGAGGATCAATCTAGGTCTTGATCATTTCATTGGATATATGAAGGAGAAACTAGCCAGATTTGATACTTTTACTTTGATGGATATATTTAGAGAGTAAATGTCATTGTTGGTGCCTTGTCTAAACAAGCAATGAATTCTCAAGTGGGCTCACTTGAGATCATCGAGACACGTGATGTAGTTTCTATCATCCAATTTTATCTAATTTTATCATTTAAAAATAGTCATAAATGTGTGAGAAATGATGATTTAATTACCATATATATTTTTATGTTTTTATTCAATATGTGGATGTGTGATGTTGAGAATGTGTTATATTCTTTGTATGGGTTGTATGCATTGGGGGAGTGGCAGGGGGGTTAGATAGGCCTTAAAAAACAAATTGGTTTATTTATTTTTGGCCCATTTTGTGTTTTTTGGCCCATTGTAATGTAATATTAGTTAAGGGATTAGGGTTGTAATGTAATTTGGGTTAACTGATTAAATTTTTGGATATACTTGAATATTGTATTTTGTATAGTCAAGTTAATACAATGAAGAAGATAGATGTATTTTAAGTTTTGTTGGTTTTCCTGATGAAGGGTTTCTAGAGTAAATCCTTGTGTACTATATGTGTGCCATAGTTGTTATTTCTATTTTGCTTAAGAATATGTATGCATTGTTTTACTTCAAAGGTTTAAAACTTACATATGGTATCAAAGAGAGATTATTGGCTTTAGGGGGACACCTTTGTTGCTAAGGGTTCGACTTGTTTTTTTATAGAGCAAGTTTATCTTGGGTTTATGATAAACTTGGTTTTAGTGGGAACTCTGTGGTGGTAATTCTTGTGTTGAGAGATAATAACGAGCAATTCTAGAATCAAGATTAAGAAATTAATGGTCAAAGCGAGAGCTATGGAAGCTCAAGATGGAGGACCTTCTTGTAGGCAAAAAATAGTGGGTCAATATGGATTTTGGTATTGCACCTACGGGTATGGCAGCGACAAACTGGACGAAGTTGGATAGGAAGGAAAAGAGTATAATCTGGTTGTGTCTTTTACATTCATCGTTACTGAATGTCTTGAGAGAAGCTACAAGCAAGGCATTATGAAATAAGTTAGGGACATTATATCTGTAACGTACCTAGCCACCCAGGCTGGGTCATGTCACACAAAAATCTCTCATTATCAGCGCTGATACCACTTTGTAACGTACCCAACCACCCAGGATGGGTCATGTCACAAAAAACTCTCTCATTATCAACTCTGATACCACTTTGTAACGTATCTAGCCTCTAGCTAAGCAACATTACGTGCATAGTACACATACAAATGAAACTTCTTCTAACTAAAGTAATTACTTTACTGCTGGCCAATTTCCTGTAGCTTACAAAGTTCATATACAATTGGAAAGTTTAGGAAAATGGGTTAAATTGATATACATGGGTAATCCCCCCTTTTACCCCTCTTGGCCATTATCCTAGACACTTCCCCCTCTTGTGGATTAATTCATCCCCCATCTCTTGTCCATGTCCGCTTAACAACTGACATCACATTTATACTATTAAAACATTGAAATACAATTCACATATTACATCGCTTGGTCGTAGCCACATATTGTATCCACATAAGCATTAATTAAACTGGGGATTATAATGGGGATGTTACAATATCAGTCTAAGTCCCTGGTAAACAAACTTTTCCTTCGAAAGAAGTTGTACTTCCTAAGCATGAAAAGAAAAAGACTCTGTGATAGAGCATAACACTATGGTAAGTCAATTGTTGTCTATTGATATTAAATATTTTGATGAAGATAAGTGTATTAGTTTACATTATTCTTTGTCAGATTCATGTGACAATCTGGTTGTATCTATTGGAAGTAATACAACCACATTAAATTTTGATGATGTGGTTGCATCTTTTCTATTAGAAGAAATGAAGTGGAAAACCATGGATAGTCAGAGCACATATGCCTTATTTGTAAGAGGTCATCCCCAAGATAGAAAAAAAAAATAAAAAAAATGGTGGTATTGCTCGCACCTCTTTTTAATTGAAAGGTCTATTTTACGATTTTGGTTGGAATGGTACAAGTTGTTAAGACCACAGTTTCAAACATGTTGTAATTTTAACCTTTTTTTTTTTTTTACTTATAGCACCACTTTTCCAATTGTAATTTTGATCTTGAAAAAAGAAAAGAAGAAAAAAGGTGCTATGAGTAACAACACTTTTTGATTTAAGGATTGATTTTAAGGATTTTGTTAGCAACATTAAGGATCATGGTTGCAAAAGGTTGTAATTTTCACCCCTCCCAACCACCAAAGAAAAAAGGGCCACGAGAGGCACCATGTTTTTAAATGAGGGTAAAAACAAGCACCATTTGCAACCTCCAAGAAAATGAGAACTCTGGAGGTTTCTCATCAAGTTGGTAACTTTGTTTCTCCCATTAATTGTTTGTTGGGCTTTGTGGAGATCAACGAAGGAAGATGCAATGGTCACTCCTGTTTAGGTTTTCTACAAAATTCATTATGCTTATGATGGACTAAAAAAAGAAAATATAATCAACATTCTGAGGCAGATAAGAGTTCAATGTATCAATCGAAGTTGGTCTTGGTATTTCTTTGATGGTGCTTCTAAGGGGAATTTGGACAAGGGTGGAGCATGAGGAGTACCATAGATTTCGAAGAATCAATACTATACTTTCACTTTTGGTTTGAGGTATGGGAGCAACATGGTCGGGGTCA
>ML790916.1:463081-482194 GCA_009831015.1 Picea engelmannii | reverse complement strand
GAGTATTTATAATTATCAATATTAAAACATACCATACCAAATATTGAAGGACATTATATAATCTTTGATAGTGAGTCTTCGAGGAAACCTAGTAAAAAAATAATATACATGTGTCAAGATTAATATTTAGCATACATATAGAAATTTGTAGATAACATTATAGGTATAGTAATACAATTATCATTTTTTTTTTATATGAAAATATTTTAGAGATCATTTGGGGAGACATGGAAAGAAAATGACACTCCCTAAAATTTAAAAAATTAGCTTGGTTGATTTAGGGTCATCCTTACACATGTAGTAATATGGAAGACTATTTTAGTTTAGTTTAGTTTTGTATATAGAACTAAATACTAGGTACATTTAATCCTACACCTTGAGTCATTATAGGAAATCTAGAGATAGTCCAAAATATTATCCAATTATAAGGTTTGACCCACAATAAACATGGAAAGGTTCATCAAGAAAGTGTTGGTTGGTCATCCTCCATGTATTTGGTTGAGGAAGGATGATCCCTTCAATTAGATTATGATCGATTCTATTATATAAAATATAGCCCAATACTTCCATAGTTGTGACATAAATAGTTTGAACAAGGTACACCCTTGCCATGTTGACCTTAAAAGGTTAAATTCATCGTGTACTCACATTTGTTGATGTATAAACATGTTAAAATATCGGAAAAAAAGACTTCATTTTCATTTAGGTATAATTGGACAACCCCTAAATACTTAATCATACTCACAATGAAGGTGAAATCCACTCACATGATCTTTCTTAAAGTTGATAAAGGTGAAATCCACTCACATGATCTTTCTTAAAGTTGATTTTGATGAAAAGGACATTGGAAGAAAGGCATGAGGCCCTTTCCATTCCCCTCTTACACATTAAGCATATTATCTCTACTAATCAAGTACTCTTTGATGAATCCCATCTTGTTCATATGAATTATTTTAATCAACATGTTCTTGTTGTAGAAGGCTAAACCTTTGTAAAACAAATATTCAAAATATTCAATTGTATGATAACCCTTTAGCTTCGAGTCATTACGCTTGAGAATAAGCCTTATTAAGCCTCATTCTATAAGGAAATAATTTCAAACATATATTTTTGTGGGTTTTTTCGATGATAATATGTGGGGAATTTAAAAATAAAATAAAAATTGCTGAAGTTTTTGGTATTGGAAATGTGGCCTATTTTAGATGTTTTAGCAAAGGTTTTTGCAAAGATTTTTGGTGAATGGGTAAAGGGTTTTTGTAGGTATTGTTTCCTTTTGCATCAATATAGTTAAATAACATCAAAATATTATTGGTACAAGTGCACCTATCACAATTAGGCATCCAATATGTGATGTAGTGATTGATGTTTGGAGACAAAAAAAAAATGAGTACCATTGGACTTGGACTTTATTGAGATATGTTATCTAGTATATGCATATAATGATGAATTAGTGGAGATCTATCATATGTGAAGTCTAGGTGTTCCCATGTAATAATGAATTAGTGGTGATCTTTTGACTTAGAACACCCCTTATATATGGTTTCCACATTATTTACAAGGCATATTATTTGATTTATACAATTTTTTTTTGGCTCTTCTCATTGTAACACTAGTACAAACGGGAGACGGTAAGTGCAAAATATTGTTGGAAATATAATTGAGACGGGGGGGTGAATCAATTATGTATATAAGCTTGAAACTTTTTCCTTTTTTTTATTATTTCTAGATTATTATTTAATGTGTTGTTGATAACTTAACATGCATAGATATACAATGATCAATCACACAAAATACACAGATACACCGATTTTCCTGAGGAAACCCATAAGGGTGAAAACCTCTGCTTCTTAGGATGTTAATCAAGCTCCAACTTTCGTGTACATCACAATCTTTGAGCTCCAACTCAAATATGAGGCTACAACCTCTGATAGCAAGCTATAACTTGTCAAGAGCACCAACTCTTAGATTTCTTTAGCACCAACTAGATGGAAGCACCAACTCCCAGGTTTCCCTAGAACCCACTAGATGGAAGCACCAACTCCATGAATATCTTCTAGCACCAACTAGAATTTAGAGGACTGAAATCCTCCCTAGCACCACCCTACCACCCTTATTGAATCTTACAAAACTTTACTTACTTGCTCTGTCTTTGATATGGTCTGTTACAACTCCCTATCTCCTCTGCCTTCTTCAACTTCTATGCTCTATTCCGCTTCTCCTTCGATTTCTTTCTATGCTCTGCTCTCTTTTCTTTCTGCGCTCAACACCCACGTGTTCATCTTCTCTTCTGCCTTTTATACTCTGTGCTACCTCTGCATACTCTTTACTGCGCCACGAATCTCCCCTTCAGAGTATGCACTGCATCTCATCCTGCCCACATGCATCACTCTCGAAAAATCACACTATCTTTTCTGTTCTGCTTGTATTTCTCACCTCGAGTCCTCTGTCTGATCATCATGAAAACTTTTCATCTTCCCTGGTGGTTATACTAAATCTGTTCATCATTAGCGTGCATTATCCTGAGATTCTTTGGCTTCTTTGGTAGTCGTAACTCTTTGTATTATCTGGTATTTAGAGTTAGTCGTTTTTGGCTTCTTTGGCTTCCAAGCCCCTTCCTTCACATGACCACCGACAATGACCAAATGCCTATTCAAAAGGCGCTTCCCGATCTCGGTCTAGTGAGCGCTAGCTTCATTTCTTGATATGACCTTGGGTGAAGATCTCATGTGACCACGCGATTGCGGGCGCGTCCAAAGGTGGTTTGAAGGAAACCCTCTTTTCGCCCCGCAATTTACTACAGAGCTCCATGTATCCTTTCTCCAAAACCGTGGTTTTGATTGCGGCCCGCCTTCAACATTTTAAATTTCTCGCACCTTCAATCCCCGCAATGCGATGAGACCGACGATCTCACAATCTTGATGGTGCTCGTGAACGAACGATTTAGATCTATCGTCTCAAGTCTGCGGATCAGATCTAGCCTTCATAAATCAACGACTGTGATTTACTTCGTGATCCGGGCTCTGGGAGTTTCAAATCTCAAATCCTGCTTTTCTCTGTACGCCAATATTCCAGAGTTGATGATCCACTGACGCGTGTCCCTCTCAGATTAATAGTCGATATCTCCTTCGGGTCTACGGACTTCATAGATTTCAACTTTATCTCTATCACCTTTTTCCGGAGTTAACAGTCCATTGACGCGTGTCCCTGTCAGATCAACGGTCGAGATCTCCTTCGGGTCTCCGGACTTCGGAGATTTCAAATCTCAACATTGATTCCTTCACTTTCTCTCGAAGGGTTTTTCCCGATCTGCACAGATTTTTTCCACGCGTCCTTCTGGAAACCGACGACCTGGATCTTCTTCGACCCTCGAGTCTTCAAATATCTCGTTTCCTTCCCAACCACAAAATCCCAAAGTGATTCGCTCCAAAGTTGTGGATTGTGCACCACCTGTCAGCCTTGATGATGGATGATCACTGCTTACTTTGGGACTTTGATAAGTTGCTACTCCATTTTCCTCCGGAGTGATCACCTATTGAGTAAGTCATAAGTGGTGGAGACCGCTTGCTTTCGGTTAACACTTCCACTTACACTATCCTTCCACTGAACTAGATCAACGATTGAGAATACACCTGAAGTGATCTTCAGATCGGATGACTCAGAGCGACTTTGGACCTTCACCCTTTGGAACTTCGAGACTTTTGACATTTGTTGGTGATGAAACTTTCAAAGTAAATCTTTTGGAGTGACATAGATTTCTTACATCGCTTGTTGACATGGCACAAACCAATTTCCTCTTGACACTTTTCATCATCTGATTATGCCATGTGTCCTTACTGACGTGGTCTTCCACATGTCCTTGCTGATGTGGTCTGCCACATGTCCTTGCTGAGGTAGTCTGCTGACGTGGGTGAGATGTGTAGGCAGTGTAGTGGAGGTGGAGTCAGATCACAGTAATGGAGTGTGACATGTAGCGAGTAGTGGAGTGTGACTTCGGAGTGCGAAGGTGGTATGTATGAGTGGTTTGGTGGTTTTCTTGGAGGGGGGGTTAGGCGGTAAGTGGTAATGAACGAGGGGGGTCTGAGTTGACAAGAAGGTGACACTTATGAGGGTCCCACGTGAGAAATACCACGAACTTGGACCCCCCCCCCCACAGTTAAAGGCAGAAATCTCAGGGGGGTCCGAGATGCCCTGTCGACCGTAGAACTAAGTGCCCAATTATCGTCCGCTGAGATTAGCGCGCCTTCTAAATTATCCTATCCTTCCACTTATTTCGATTCGATGGCTGATGAAAATTCAGGTGATCGAGATCTCTAATCTCATCCCTTTCTTATCTTGTTCTTCCACTTGAATCAATCCGATAATTGACGAAAATTTGGATGATCGAATTCAATTTGATGGTTCAATCTGACGGTTTTTGGTCCTCTAGATTGGTGATCCAACGACCATTGTTGCGCTTCCTCTTGAGATTCTAATCTCTCCGAATTTAGAAGGATTTCTAAGTGTTCACGGGTCTCGACCTTTGCTCCTCCTATGAGTCTGTCTCTTGGACCTCGTCTGTACTTCTGGAAACGATATCTCTTCTAAGATTTTTCGTCTTCTGTGCTCTTGAGGTTTGGTTCGTTGATGTTCTTTCCATCAATGACAAGCACATTCTTCCTGTAAACATGCCAACAATATCCCCCTTTGGCATTGATGGAAACCTTGAAAGGTTGCACTATTCTTCTTAGACCTCCAACTGTAGCATACAGACAACACCTTTTTCTCCCCCTTTGACATCAATGTCAAAGAAAACAGAGAGTGACTCTGTGCTCCCCCTAATCAGATACACTAGGAGCACTCTCCCCTTGATTAGATAGACTATTTTAACTTGATAACATGGTCACACCCAACTTCTGGCGTAGATACTCAAACTGAGCTTTTGTAAGAGGTTTAGTGAAGATATCAACAATCTGATCTTTGGATGGAATATAATGCAAAGAAACAATAGTGTTGGTTACTTGTTCCCTCAAGAAGTGATACTTGATGGGTATATGCTTGGTCTTGGAGTGAAATACAAGATTCTTTGACACACTGTTTGCACTAGTATTATCACAATGAATTGGGATCGGTGCATTGTACTTTACCTCCAAGTCTGCAAGTGTCTGAATCATCCATAATACTTGGGCACAACAAGTTGCAGTTGCAATGTATTCAACTTCTGTAGTCGATAAGGAAATGGAACCTTGCTTCTTGATCAACCATGCTATAAGAGAATCTCCTAAGAAGAATGCACCTCCACTCATGTTTTTCTTTTCATCCACCCAGTTAGCCTAATCAACATCTGAATAGACTGATAGTTGAAAATCATGATTCCTAGGATACCATAGGCCATAGTTCATTGTTCCTTTCAAGTATATGAATATTCTTTTGACAACTAACAAATGACTATGTTTAGGTGCAGCCTGATACCTTCCTACCATTCCAACAACATGCATTATGTTTGGATGGGATGTTGTGATGTACAATAGGCTGCTTATCATAGACCTATATGAACTCTGATCAACATCAAGTGAGTCATCATCCTTGCTTAACTTGCATCCAGTGACCATAGGTGTGCTCATAGGTGTAGAATCTTCCATTTGAAACATTTGAAACATTTCTCTTAGATATTTCTCTTGAGAGAGAAATATTCCTTCATACCTCTGAGTAATTTGCAGAACAAGAAAAAATGAAAATTCCCCTATCATAGACATTTCAAATTCAAACTGCATGGCAGAAGAAAACCATTGTACCAATAAAGCATTATTTCTTCCGAAGATGATGTCATCTACATAGACCAACACAATGAGCAAATCATTACCCTTTGTTTTGATATATATATTGTTGTCAACTATTCCTCTCTTGAACCCTTTGTCTTGAAAATACTTATCCAGTCTGTAATACCAGGCACGAGGAGCTTGTTTCAACCCATATAAGGCTTTCTTCAGCTTGCATACAAAGTCAGGGTTATCTGAAAATTGGAAACCCTATGGTTGTTCCATATAGAATTATTCTTTTAGATCTCCATTTAGCAAAGCCGACTTGACATTCATTTGATAGACTTTAAACTGTTTATGACACACATAGGCAAGAAACATTCTAATAGCTTCTAATCTTTCTACGGGCACAAATGTTTCATCAAAATCCAATCCTTCTATTTGAGCATATCCTTTGCAGACCAATTTATCCTTATTTCTTACAATATTTCCTTGCTCATTCATCTTGTTTTTGTAGACCCATTTGGATCCTATTACATTTTTATTTGTTGGCCTAAGAATGAGTTCCCAAGTGTCATTCTTTTCAATCTGATCCAGTTCCTCATTCATTGATTTTAATCAATTTACGTCTTCACTGGCTTCATTAAAGTTTTTAGGTTCCACCATGGATATGAAGGCTATATGTGATTGCTCGGTGTCTTTGATTATCATTCTCCTGGTTTGTACACCTTTGTCTTTCTCACCAATTATCCGACTTTCAAGATGATTCTTTTGAGTAATTCTGGAGGAAGGATTTGATGCTGATTGTTGTCTCGACTCTTCTTGTCTAGGTGTCTCTTCTCCACTCAATTCATCATCTTCTTGTGACTCTGAGATTTTTTTTTCTTTATCTTCATTATTCTCATCATATTTGTCATCTAGATTAGTGCTTATTCTTTGTTGATCTTTTACAGGAGCTTCTTCATCAATTCGAACATCCATACAGTCTACTAATTTATGCATTCTTTTGTTAAAGCATATCTATCCTTTATTGTGCAATGCGTATTGTAAGAAGATACCTTCATCAACTCTACTATCAAATTTTCCTAGATGATCATCATTATTCTTGATGTAGCATTTACTTCCAAATACTTTGAAGTGCTTTATTGATGCAGGTCGACCAAACCACAACTCATATGGAGTTTTATCACTGTTCATCCTTAGATGTGCTTTGTTTAGAATATGAACAGTCATGTGAACAACCTCCACCTGGAAGGTTTGTGAAATGCCCCTTTCACTCATCATAGCCCTTGACATCTGCTGAAATGATCTATTTTGGCGTTCTACAACTTCATTTTGTTGAGGAGTACCTGGAATAATATATTCTCTTTTAATTCCATGTTTGTCACAAAATTCTTTGAAGTCTCTTGACAGAAACTCTCCTCCCCTGTCTAAGCGAATTGAATTTAACTTCCTTCCTATATGATTCTTGGCTAATGCCTTAAACTTTTTGAACTTCTCGAACACATCAAATTTTTCTTTCAGAAAGGAAACCCATGTAAGTTTGGAGAAGTCATCAAGGACTAGCATAAATTAACATTCTCCTCCGATACCTTCCTTTCGCGATGGTCCGCACAGATCTATATGAACAATTTGAAGTGGTTTCTTTGAAGATCTGAAACTCTTTGATTTGAATTGAGCACGAGTCAGCTCCCCCATTTGCCAGGATTCACATACAGAGTTATTAGGCTTAGATATTTTTGGAAGGTCTTTCACAGCACCTTCATTATTCATTTTGACAATATGATCAAAATTCAAGGGTCCAAGCCTTCTGTGCCATAACCAACTTTCATCAAATTTGATTAAATGACATATATCCTTATCTTCCTTCAAAACTTATACATTGTTTTCGGTTCTAACCCCTTTTGCAAGCAACTCTCCCGTGTTTACTATCTTTATTTTACAATTTTTAGCAGTGAAAGTGTTTTCACATCCTCTATCACATATCTGACTGACACTAAGAATATTATGCTTTGAACAATCAACAGATAATACATCTTGAGCTTTGCTTCTTCCATTACTTAAGCTTACTAGAACTTTACCTCTGATCTTTCCTGGAGCATCATTTCCAAAGGTCACACTCCCTGATTTATTTTCTTTGAGTGATAGGAACTTACTTTTGTCACCTGTCATATGACTAGAGAATCCGTTGTTAATATACCAGGAGTCTTTTTGTCTTTGAGCTAACAACACCAATCCACACTTGTTATCTTCATTCATCTTTCAAACCTTGACGTTTTCAGATTTGTGATTTGAATTTGGCTTATAGTTCTTTAAGCAATAGTTTGCAGCTTTATGTCCATAATTATGGAAGATGCAACATTCAGGTTCATTAAATAAAGGATCATAACGATTGTTATGCTTAATCTACGTCATTTTCCCATCCATCACATGATTTGCAGTCTGTGGTTGTTTGTTACTTGGTTGTCTCATTCTTTTTTGTGGCAGGTATTTATTCCTTGGCTATCTTTATTTCTCATGTCTAAAACTTAAAGAACAATTTACAGCTTTGTGGCCAAAATTAGAGCAGTAAAAACAATATCCATAAAAAAAACTTTGTACCTGGAAAATGGCTATCTTATTTAAGCAGGTCGATTTCTTCCATGCTGATGATTTCCTTGAGCAGGGGCTGTATTATTTCTTTGTTCTACAGATTCAGTTCTGGTAGCTTTTCCTTCACTCCTCCTTGGCAGTTGATTCTCTTCCTTTGTTTTTACTGGTTCGTTGTTGTCAATGGTTGTAGATTTGACAAACTTAATGGATTCTTTGTTGCTTGGTTGACCACTACTTGATCCCTCTTCATAACCCAAACCAATTTTCAACTTTGAATTCTTTTGCTGATTCAAAATGGAGGCTAATCCTTCTGAGGCTTTAATACTTGTCAGTTTCTGATGATATAAGGCTTGAAATTTCTCTAGATCTTTTCTGGCAGTCACTACTTCAGCTTCCAATTTTTCACCTTTTGTTTTGGCTTCCTTAAATTGCTGCCTGAGGATGTCTTCAATCTTCTTATCTTCTTATAACTTAACCTTCAATGTATTAATTTCTTCAGATGGTTCCTTACATGTTTTCTCATAACTGAGCAGTAACTGTTTTTGTTTTCATTTCTTTTCTCCTAGTCTATCAATCTCTTCCATGGCACTAACAAGTTCTCCTTCAATATCTACTATTGCTTCACAATCATAAAAATCACTTCCTGTATCTTCAGTGTTTAGATCTTCTAAATCTATTAGCATGATATCATTTATTTTATCTTCAACAGAAGAGTCATTGCTTTCATCATCTGAGGGATCATCATCATTGTTTACACAAAGGCTTTTCTTCTTAAAATTATTCTCTTTATAGAACTTCTTGTGTTTGTGCTTCTCTTCATCTTCATATGTTTGATCCTTTCTTTTGTGAGGACACTTAGATGCAAAATGACCTACCTTACCACAGTTGAAACATTTGAAGGGCAGTTTACCTTTGTAGTTGTCTGATCCTTTCTTCAGTCTTTTCACAAAATTTGCTTCAATCTCATCTATATCAGAGTCAATGTTTTTCTCTACTTTAAAATATGTCTCTCTTGTAGTGGATTTACCTTTGGTGATTCTCATTTCATAAGCAGTTAGTGTTCCAAGAAGTTGATCTAGTGTCAATGTTTTGATATCAACTATTTACTCTACAACAGAGACCTTTGAGTTAAATCTATCAGGAAGAGATCTTAATATTTTCTGGACTAGAAAATATTCAACTATCGTCTCACCTAGGCGTTTCATAGTGTTGACAAGTTCTTCTATACGTAAGAAGTACTTACTGATAGTTTCGTCTTCATCCATATTTAACTGCTCAAATTTCATTATGTGAGTCTGAAGTTTTGTGGCTTTCACCTTTTCATTACCTTTATAACTACTTATCATCTTGTCCCACATAATGTTTTCTAAATCATAGTGCATGACTTTGACAAACGAAGCTTCAACAAGTCGACTGAGGATGGCATTCATTGCTTTTGCATTAAAGCTAAACTCCAACTTATCATCTTTTGAGGCCAAGACTACAGGCTTCACATATCCCATTTCAATGACATCCCAAACATCAGCAACGAAAGACATTAAATGTGTTCTCATCCTTATTTTCCAGAAGGAAAATTTTGTTCCATCAAACAAAGGGGGTCTATTATTTGAACTTCCATCATGACTAGTCATGTTCAAGTTTATGGATCTACCTTTGATCAAAGACATCGAATCTGATACCAATTGTTGGAAATATAACTAAGAGGGGGGGGGTGAATTAATTATGTATATAAGCTTGAAACTTTTTCCCTTTTTTTATTCTTTCTAGATTATTATTTAATGTGTTGCTGATAACTTAACATGCATAGATATACAATGATCAATCACACATAATGCACATAGACACTAATTTTCTTGAGGAAACCCATAAGGGTGAAAACCTCTTCTTCTTAGCATGTCAATCAAGCTCCAACTTTCATGTACATTATAGTCTTTGAGCTCCAACTCAAATATGAGGCTACAAATTCTGATAGCAAGCTACAACTTGTAGAGACCAACTCTCAGATTTCTCTAGCACCAACTAGATGGAAGCACCAAGTCCCAAAATATCTTCTAGCACTAACTAGAATTTAGAGGACTACAATCCTCCCTAGCACCACCCTACCACCCTCATTGAATCTTACAAAACATTACTTACTTGATTTGTATCCGATATGGTTTGTTACAACTCCTTGTATCCTCTGCCTTCTTCAGCTTCTATGCACTGTTCCGCTTATGCTTCGATTTGTTTCTATGCTCCACTTTCTTTTCTTTATGTGCTCAACACCCACGATGTTCAACTTCTCTTCTGCATTTTATACTCTATGCTGCCTCTACATACTCTTTACTACACCATGGATCTCCCCTTCATATTATGCACTGCGTCTCATCTTGCCCACATGCATCACTCTCAAAAAAGCATGCTGTTGTTTTTGTTCTGCATGTATTTCTCACCTCGAGTCCTCTACTCGATCATCATGCAAGATCTTCATCTTCCCTGATGGTTATACTAAATATGTTCATCATTAGCATGCATTATCCTAAGAATTCTCTGGCTTCTCTAGTAGTTGTAACTCTTCGTATTCTCTGGTAGTTACAATCAGTCATTTTTGGCTTCCTTGGTTTCCAAGCTCCTTCCTTCACGTGATCACTGGCGGTGACTAAATACCTATTCAAAAGGTGCTTCCCGATCTCAGTCTAGTGAGCGCTAGCTCCATTTCGTGATATGAACTTGGGAAAAGATCTCATGTGACCATGCAATTGCGGGCGCGTCCAAAGGCGATTTGAGGGAAACTCACCTTTCTCCCTGTAATTCACTATAGAGCTCCATGTGTCCTTTCTCCAAAACTGTGGTTTCAATTGTGTCCCGCCTTCAACATTTTAAAGTTTGCGTACCTTCAATCCCCATAATGTGACAGGACCGTCGATCTCACAATCTTGACAGTGTTCTTGAATGGACGGTTCAGATCTATGCTCTCAATTTTGCAGATCAGATCTAGCCTTCCTAAATCAACAATTGTGATTTACTTCGTGATTCGGGCTCCGAGAGTTTCAAATCTCAAACCCTACTGTTATTTGTACGCCAATATTCCGGAGTTGATGATCCACTGACGTGTGTCCCTCTCGAATTAATGGTCGAAATCTCTTTCGGGTCTCCGAACTTTGGAGATTTCAAATATCAATTTTAACTTTATCTCTATCACCTTTTTCCGGAGTTGACAATCCATTGACGCATGTCCCTCTCAGATGAACGGTCAGGATATCCTTCGAGTCTTCGAACTTTAGAGATTTACAATCTCAACATCACTTCCTTTACTTTCTCTCGGAGTGCTTTTCCCGAACTGCATAGATTTTTGCCACACATCCTTCTGGAAACCGATGACTTGGATCTTCTTCAGACCTTGAGTCTTTGGCGATCTCGTTTCCTTCCCAACCACAAACTCTCTAAGTGATTTGCTTCGTAGTTGTGGATCGTGCACCACTTGTCAGTCTTGACGATGGACGGTCCCTTTTTACTTCGGGACTTTGACAAGTCATTGCTCCATTTTCCTCCAGAGTGATCACTAGCTGAGTAAGTCATAAGTGGTGGAGACCACTTGCTGTCGGTTAACACTTCCACTTACACTAGCCTTCCACTGAACTATATCAATGGTTGAGAATGCACCCGAAGTGATCTTTAGATCGGATGGCTGAGAGCAACTTCAGTCCTTCGCCCTTCGGGATTTTGGGACTTTTGACATTTGTTGGTGATGAAACTTCCGAAGTAAATCTCCCGGAGTGACATAGCTTTCTTATGTCACTTGTTGACATGGCATGAGCCAATTTCCTCTTAACACTTGTCATCATTTGATTATGCCATATGTACTTGCTGATGTGGTCTTCCACATGTCCTTGATGATGTGGTCTGCCACATGTCCTTGCTGAGGTGGTCTGCTGACGTGGGTGAGACGTGTAGGTAGTGTAGTGGATATGGAGGTAGAGCGCGGTAGTGGAGTGTGACATGTAGCAAGTAGTGGAGTGTGACATCGGAGTGCGAAGGTGGTATGTATGAGTGGTTTGTTGGTTTGCTCAGATGGGGGGTAGGAGGTAAGTGGTAATGAGTGAGGGGGGTATGAGTTGACAAGAAGGTGACACATATGAAGGTCCCACATGAGAAATACCACCAACATGAACCCCCCCCATGGTTAAAGTGAGAAAGATCGAGGGGGTCCAATATGCCATGTCAACCGTAGATTTGAGTGCCTGATTATCGGCTGCTAATATTAGCGCGCCTTCTAACTTAGCCTATCCTTCCACTTATTTCGATCCGACGACTGACGAAAATTTGGGTGATCGAGATCTTAGATCTCATCCCTTGCTTATCATGTCCTTCCACTTGAATCAATCCGATGGCTGACGAAAATTCAGATGATCGAATTCAATCCCATGATTCAATCTGACAGTTGTTGGTCCTCTGGATTGGTGATCCAACATGCACTGTCACTCTTCCTCCCAAGCTTCTGATATCTCCGACTTTAGAAGGCTTTCTAAGTGTTCACGGGTCTTGACCTTTTCTCCTCTTGCGAGTCCGTCGTCTCTTGGACCTTGTCTGTGCTTCTGGAAACCGCTATCTCTTCTAAGCTTTCTCGTCTTCTATGCTCTTGAGGTTTGGTTCGTTGTTGTTCTTGCCATCAATCACAAGCACATTCTTCCTGTAAATATGCCAACAAATATATCCCTAGAGCATTAATACAATTATATGGTGAAGATTGGGTGCTAAAATTATGGTAAAGCATTGATGCATAAATTATGTAAAATAATTGATGTCTTAGTTTGATAGTAGAGCATTGTTTTATTAAGTGGTGTGAATTTTTTACTAGATTTACATTGCTATATTTGTTTTAACAATGATATAGTTTAAATATATAATATATATCCTTTACAATAATGCTTAGTTAATATCAAATAATTAATAAAAACGTGAATTTATTATTAAAAAATATTATTTATTAAATAATGTCTTAATTATCTAAAATAATTATGGTAGAGCATTGATGCATAAATTATGTAAGTCTGATAGTAGAGCATTGTTTTATTAAGTGGTGTGATTTTTTTACTAGATTTACAATGTTATATTTGTTTTAACAATGATATAATTTAAATATATAATATGGTCTTTTATAATAATATTTAATTAATATCAATTAATTAATAAAAATTTTAATTTATTATTTATTAATTAATGTCTTAATTATCTAAAATAATTAATTATGTAAAATAATTGATATCTTATTGATAGTAGAGCATTGTTTTATTAAGTGGTGTGATTTTTTTACTAGATTTACAATGCTATATTTGTTTTAACAATGCTATATTTTAAATATATAATGTACGGTCCTTTACAATAATACTTAATTAATATCAATTAATTAATATAATTATTAATTTATTATTAAAAAATTATTATTTATTAATTAATGTTTTTTAATTTAATCATTGTAAAAAGTTGTATTTAATTAAATATGTAAAATGTTAAATTGAAACAAAATTCGCTAATACTCACAAAATATTTATTATATTTTGTTTCATTTGTAACAGAAAGATAATTTAATAAATCCAACATACATAAAGGGAAAATAACCAATATATATAATATAATATGATGTTTACAAACATATATATGTTTATGGTCCAAACACTTTGACACGTGACAAATAATTAATACTTAACACTTAAATTCCTCTTGATCTATCTCATTTATGATATTTTGTTTTTCTTTTATAATTTTTTTTTTCCGAGCAAGAAAAAACTTTGTATTTCATTTAAAAATATATACATATTTTTGTACAAAATAGACTCTTTTGTATTTTTTTTTGTTTCTTCAATACTATTTTTTATATTTTCCTTTTAACTTACAAAATATGAATAATTTAGAGTTTCTTCATAAATCCTTATATTACAACACAAATTTCAAAAACAAATCCAAAGCTTATTCTACTATCCTTCCAGAAAAAACAACATTATAGGTAGAATGTCATGCCTTCCATAAACTGACCATCATAGAATTCATCAAAGCAATATGTCCCATCCTGAAGATCCAAAGCATCCTTGAAAGTTTATATGTTGCCCCATTCATCTCATGGTATACATGATTGCAAGAGAACCATTCCAGGCCCATTAGAAAATACCTCACCTAAGCTTTGCATGCTGCTAAGCATGCCACAATGATATCTCCTTTACCATTGACCCAGGCTACCACTATTTTAGAGTCACCAAAAATCTAGACTTTGTCCAAGTTGAGAGAACTAACCATGAATAATAGCGCCCATATAGCCGCTAATTTGACCTTTGTGTTAGATCCTCTACATGGTGTATATATAATATTATAGTAATGATTGATTTTTATATAGAGCACTCCACTGGCACCATATCTCGCAAGGTGGCCTTGACTGGCCCTGTCAAAAAAGCTCCATGGAACCACCTTATCAATCACTAGTGCTTCTATATTTTTGTGCTTCAGAGCCTTCTCTTTATGCAAGTGTTCCCTAGAGAGATTTAATATTAAACCACCAGTTGCTTCCTCTAGTATATACTTGTTCTGGAATATGATGGAGTTTCGATCCCACCAAACAAAGTAAATCATGAGGAGAAACAAAGATCTTTAACGATTGTCATGGTTACCTTCGAGCTAGTTGTTAATGCATGCTTTTAGTTCTCCTTCCATCATCATGTTGCCAAATTTCAGCATGGATCACACTTCTAACTAGACCTTTTGAATATAGAATTAGCTTATAAATATATCTTGAACCAATTCCTCGTTGTTCCTACACAAGGTGCACCATCCAGAGCCTCACCATCCCCTTTTTATAAAATTATCCTACATTCGAATTTTATTATCTATAACTAGCAATGATAAAGTCTTTACCTTGAGGAGATAGTTGGCCTTCCACAAGGGTTTCCACCAATATTGCACTTTGTTGTCGAACTCGTTCATGACCAACACTTGATATCCCATCTTGGAGGTATAAATTTTGGAATTCTCTTTTTTTCCTCAGCATATAACATCCTCTATGTCTTCCTGCAGTAGTAGAAAGTTTTATAACAACATAAAAATGTAGGAATTCCACTCCTCTTTTTTTCACCCTAGTAAGCCTAAGAACTCTACGTATTTCCAAGCGCTATGAATAGTTCCATTCTGTTCATATAGTCTTGCATCCCAAATAATGTATACACCTTTTTCATGCAACTCTTCAACGAGACCTTCTATTAGTTTGAAATATCCTCTATCTTTGATCCATGGATCCTCCCTAACTCTCACACATCGCCCATTTCCTACTTGTCAGCACAACCAATTACCTATCAACAAATATGTATCCAACATCTCTTTCCATCCAATGGACCCCAACGCCCCATTTTCCCTCAAGTTCCTGAGCCATTCCTCCATAGATTGGCCTAGAAAATAATTAGATGTTAAAAATTTTCACCGAAGATATTTGTTGTGAATAAACCAACATAGAATCTTATCTACAATACTTTTAGTGAAAAAGAAGATACTCTTGACCCCCACCCCCCAATCTCCTTAGGAGGAGCAATCCGATTCCACTTCACCAAATGTGATCCACTATTGTATTTATTACCTCTCCAAAGAAAATGAAAACATATTTCCCTCACCTTATTTAAAATCCCTTTTGGGATTTTAGCTATAGCTATCCCATAAACCATAATACTATTGAGGACGAAGTTGACTAGAACCAACTTTACTCCCTGCGAAAGCCATTTATGTGCCCAAGAAGAGATCCATCTTTGGATATTTTTAATTAGCCATGACCAGTCATCGAAGGAGTAGGCATTTGAATTGAGCTCAAATACTAAATATTTGATCCCCTCATTTATGCTCCTCTTTTCAATTTGCATGGATATCTCTAGTTTTCTTATAACTTCCTCATCCAAGGAATTGGTGAGAATCAACGATTTCGAGATATTGATATGCATTCCTATTGCCTTACATAATACTTCGAGCACTTATGACCATGAACTCACTTCTTGTAATAGACCTGCACCAAAAAGGATGACATCATCTACGACGAGAAAATGAGTTAGAAAAACATCCCTTAGCACATTTATTACTTTGATTAATTTTCTTTCAAGAGCTTGGTAAATAAGTATTCTTAATCCATTTGAAACCAACAGAAATATAAAGGGGGAAATGGGGTGTTGGTTATTACTCTTTATTTATACTTCTTGCGTTGAGCCAAGTTCATATATGAACAGGTTTCCAACAAAACCCTCTAAAACTATCAGCCCTTCTGGTAAACCAGAAGGCAACACAACACATAGAAGGTACTGCGCAGTATCACCCGAGATAGTTCTATGGGTGACTGCAAAGCTCAAGTTCTTGCAGTTTGGGAAGAGTGGGGATCTGGGATTATATTTGATCTTCTTCAGGACTTACACTAGTTAATCAATCTATTATTCTAATATCCATTCATATGTTAAACCCTTGCATGCAATCTTAATAGATCTAGCTAACCACATATGTGTAAATACATCATTAACATGAATTAAATATCATCAACCATTAACATAAACTAAATAGACATCCAATCATCAAACAGTACACGAGTTTTACCATGGTTCACCCCCTCCTAGGATACATCCACAAAGATATGTCTTCTTAAGCTCTATTATTTATAATTGTTGCATAATATGGTGCTACGTGCACTACACTTCCGATCATACAATCAAGAAAGAGGTACCACAACCTCTGCGAGGCATACTAGATCACACCAAGATCCTCACCCCGTGATACAACCCTCAATATCTAGCTACCCAATTCTTCTATAGCTCAACAACTTACAAAACGGTATCACAACAGTTTCTTACAATCCAAAATTAACTTGGAACAAACTTCAAATCAACAACAACCACTTAGCACCCTGACCTAGACCTCCTAGGTGCTTATTTATACTATTTTACAATCTTATTAGTCGTTACCTTCCAAAACCCTAACCCTAACATGGTTAGGTCTTACTTCCTCCATGCTTGGCATGATTTCCTCCTTTGCATGCATCTTTTTCTTACACGTGTTTCTTTTCCTTCCAACTGTATTTTTCCAAATTAATCTTTACTTTTCAAAACTGGACTTTTCCTTAAAATCGACTTGCATGCAACAGGCCCCCAACACTGACATGTGGCTCGTCCTGAGCCACCTAGGTAGTGCACACTTCCTCGACAACCTCTGCTAGGATGTGGAACTTTTTTGCAAGTTCCCTTCCTTTTACATGGACCTACACAACCTTTTTTGCGCACAACTTATCCTAGTATTTTTGTATTTTCTTTCTTTTTTATTTTTGTATTTATTTTTTCTTCTTTTTAATTCTTTTTGTCATTTTTCTATCCTAGATTCTACTATAATACACTATGTATATGACCTTCTTACTGTGTTGTAACTTTTAAGTGTTAGAAGGTCGACTGTCCCTGTATAGTTTCAGTCGACTACCATTGATCCTTTCCTTGAGTTCTTTTCCTGTAAGATCCTTTAGCTGTACAGATCCCCCATTTGTGAAAGGCTTTACTTCATATGTGCCTAGCCAATTCATTCTAAACTTACCAGGATGTTGACAAAATTTACTTTCATAGAGGAGGACTAGGTCTTCTTCTTTGAAACTCTTCCTTTTGATATGCCATGCCAAGCTTTATCTCTGACTTTATGTACTTCTTGGTGAAATCCTACCAGAATCCTATCGTCTTCCATTTCCATTAACTAATTCAACCTCTCTTTTATTGTGCCCCTTTCTTTCATCTTGGTAATTGCTGCTACGCGCAGACTAGGTACCAAAAATTCTAATGGCACCACTACTTCCTGTCCATACACCAATATGAATGGTGTATGTCCTGTCAATTTCTTACATGTGGTTCTGTATTCCCATAGTACTGATGGTATTTTTAAGTCCCAATCATCCCTGTTTACATTACAGATCTTTTTCAGATCATTGCCCAAAATTTTATTGAAGGCTCCCACTGTTCCATGTTCCTGAGGATGGTATGGTGTACTCTTCTGATGATAGACTTCAAATTCCTCAGTCATAGCCCTGATAGTATTGTTGATAAAGTGAGTACCTTGGTCACTCATCAAAATTATTGGACAATAAAAACTGGTGATCACTTGCTCAAACAAGAAGTGTGTTGTTGTCTCTGCACTGTAGTCTTTGACTGGTACTTCTTCTGCCCATCTTGTTAAGTATTTTGTCGCAGTAATTATGTATCTTGCTCCTGACCTTTTTGTTGGTGGATGGATTAGCCCAACAAAATCTATTGCTCATTTTTGAAATAACTGCAAAGTTACTTGTGGTATTAGGGGAATCTCATCCCTTCTGTTAGGTTTTCCCACCCTCTGATAGATATCACATGCCTGACAATATTCCTTGGCATTATTGTGAAGTGTTGGCCACCATAATCCCGCATGCAATACCTTTTGCGCGATAGATTTTCCTTCATAATTTCATCCAGCTATGATCTAGGTGGATATCGGTGGCCACACACATTTTTCAAATGGCTCAAAACAGTTTTCTGGCCATTTTGGCAATTTACTATTTTTAGCAGGTTTTAACTTCCAGGGCCATTTTGAGGGTCCAAATGAAGGTTTTTCGAGATCGATGTTCTCAATGATAGCCAAAGGCATGATTTAGCCCCCAAAATGAATCTCCTTGACAATACCTTTCCAACGAGCTATCACACGCCTAAAACGGAGATCGTATGCAAAAGTTACGACCCCGGGAAGTTGATGTACTCACTTACCCAAACGGGGCCCACATGACTTTTGGCGCTTC
>ML790916.1:395523-441167 GCA_009831015.1 Picea engelmannii | reverse complement strand
GTATAGCATGGGCTCACATTCCTGATGAGAAAAGGAAAGCATTGCAGCCTAAAAGTGAGAAGTGTATATTTGTTGGTTATTCTGAAGATGTCAAAGGTTATAGACTTCTTCAATCACATTGTAATGAAATTATTATTAGAAGATATGTTAAATTTGATGAAAATCTCTTGGCCTGCGAGCCTAAATTGGCGATTGTGCCTTCTTCATCTTGCGAGCCATCTTCAACGTTTGTGCCTTCTTATGATCTGGTTTCTTCTTCAGATGATGACAGTGAGGATGAAAATCCACCTCCTCCAGATGAGTCCTTTGAACTTGAACTACCATCAGCTCCACCACTTCCTAGATGGGTCCGTTCAACACGAGAAGCAACTGGTGATCTTATCAGTGATCCTTTAGATCAACGTCAGACACGTTCACAGTTCCAGCGAGCCTCTTCTCTTTTGGCTCAAGTTTCAGAAACTCATGATCCAAAGACATTTGCAGAAGCTTCAGGTCATCCATATTGGGATACAACAATGAATGTAGAGTATCGTTCTTTAATGACAAACAATACTTGGGATCTTGTACCTCTTCCAAAAGGAAGAAAACTTGTTAGATGTAAATGGGTCTACAGAACTAAGTATGCATCAGATGGAAGTGTTGAAAGACACAAGGCTCGGTTAGTTGCCAAAGGATTTTCCCAAGTTGAAGGAATTGACTATAATGAAACCTTTTCCCTTGTAGCCAAAATGAATTCCATCTGCCTTGTTCTTTCCCTTTCCGCCTCACATAAATGGGAGGTCCATCAGATGGATGTTAAATCTGCCTTCTTGCATGGTGATTTGAAAGAAGAAATCTACATGGAACAACCTCCTAGATATGTCCAGAATGAATCTAGCCTTGTTTGTCACCTCAATAAATCTCTTTATGGTCTCAAGCAAGCTCCTCGATCTTGGTATGCTAAAATAGACAACTTTCTTATTTCCACTGGATTCTCTAGATGTCATTCCGATCCTAATGTATATACAAAGAAAGTAGGAATCCATCTCATAATCCTTGTCCTTTATGTTGATGACCTTATCCTTACTGGTAGTGACCCAAAAATTTTAAACCATGTGAAAACCAGCCTTAAGAAGAAATTTAAAATGACCGACTTAGGCTTTTTGCACTATTTCCTTGGCCTCCAAGTTTTGCAAACCAGTGAAGGAACTTTTATTTCCCAATCTAAGTATGCTTGTGACCTTCTTTGTCACTTTCACATGGATGATTGTAAGCCAACCTCTTCTCCCTTCCAGTCTGGAGTCAAGCTTACTACAACCTGTACTTTTCCTGAAGTTGATGCTACCCTGTACCGTCAGTTAGTTGGTAGCCTCTTATACTTGACTCATACCTGTCCTGATCTTTCCTTTGTTGTTGGTATTGTTGCTGGGTATATGAAAACACCCCATGAAAGCCATTGGAAAATGGCTAAAAGGATACTTCGCTATGTATGTGGTACAGTTCAGTTTGGGATACATTACAGTTCAGGGGGGACTCCTTTATTGGTTGGTTTCCCTGATTGAGATTGGACTGGAGACCCTGATGATTGGAAGTCTACTACAGGTTATGTTTTCAGCCTTGGTTCAAGACCTATCACTTGGGCTTGTAAGAAACAACAGGCTATTGCACTTTCTTCAGTAGAAGTAGAGTACCGATCAATGGTAAATGCAAGTCAGGAAGCCTTGTGGCTTCGACAAATCCTTTCAGAGTTTGGATTCGAGCAGCAGGATCTAACCAGCCTTTGGTATGACAATCAAAGTGCCATCAAGCTCACCAAAGACCCAGTTCAACATCAGCGCAACAAACACATTGAGCTACACATGCACTTCATCAGAAAACTCATTCATGATCAAGTTATTGAAGTGCTCTTTTTCCCTACAGAAGATCAAGTTGCAGACATTTTCAAAAGGTATCTTACAGAAGAGAAGTTCTCCAAAATTCAATCTATGTTAGGAGTTCAGGAAGTTGTCATTAAGGGGGGATAGGCTCTAATTCCTCCTTTCTTCTCCTATTGTGTCACTATTGTAAATCCTTCAATCCTATCCCAAGTTGTTCTTAAGGGGGGATGTTAGGATATTTAGACACTTAAGAGTTAGTTAATATCTACTTGGTCTAATGTGTCATTAGGTAAAAGTGTGTTTCTTAGTGTGTTTCTTTAGTATGCATTAGTATGCATTTGTAGTTAGGAAATTCGACGGTCACGACATAGAGTGATCCGATGGTTCATACTCTCCTCAATCTTAATGGCCATTGATCTATGGCTTAGCACCTGATTGGTCCATGATATTTATTTAAAGAGCATGGAGGGTCATTTGTCCAATGATCGAGTGCGAGAAACTCTCTTGTAAAATATCTCTGTAATTGTTTTCTTTGCATTAATAAACTACTCCAAGTGGTCGCGTTGGTTGGGGCCGTGGATGTTTCCCCATAGGGGTTTTACCACATGAAAACATTGGTGTGTTGATCTTTCATTTGGTTATGTGAGTGGTTACTGAAGGTGTTTGTCCTCTGTTGGAATACCCGTGTTGTCGAATAGCAACAAATGCTATTAAGATAAAAAACCAGCTAAAGTGGAACTCGTAGCCTTGGTCCTATGCTTTACGATAGTCCTTTTCTAACTCATTGATGAGGTAGCTGGTCCAATTCATTTGCATACCTTCGACACACTTCCTTGCAATATCGACTACGAATCCTGTTACTTACATAGGGAGGTTCTTTCTGGTGAGCTTTCCCGCTATTCGTTGACAAGCTAGGCACACTACGCAATCCTGGATGGAGGATACCTTGTAGCCTTGCTTCCCTTTCTCCACATCTCCATGCGCCTCCTTGATGTGATGTACCAAAGAGCGATGTGACGTCTTCCCTGGGTAGCATTTCTGAGGGTTTGGTCCCTGCATGCTTAATCCAATGATCAGGTGGATCAACTTCAGATCATTAGTGATGTGCCTATCCAACCAAAGATACCCACCATGGTAGCACGATAGGAGGATTTTAATGCATGCGTTAACCTCCCGATGTTTGCCAAAGTGGGGGATATTCATGAAGTTCAAGATAGTTGATCTCACAATATCCTTGATTCATGGCTGGGGAACTATCTTGGGCTTCTTCACAGTCATCTTCATCAGGTAGCGATGCGGTGCAAGCATCGCATAATTATTTCTGTCGTCGAGGTTGAAATCACTTATTTTTAGAGATGGGATTAGTCCAAACTAAAGTCATACTACGCGTATCCCTTTCAGGAGGTACACAGTGATGAGTGTGTACTCAAAATCCCTCGGGGCATTGTCACTACTAACCGCACCAGCCAAGGGTAGGATATAGTCGGGCAAGACCGACGAGATTTGCTTTGTATTCACTAGATCATCGCGGTGCTTACTTCTCTTCTCTATCATGGTTTGGGATGGTACAGATCAATGTTGAGTCGAGGGGGGTGCTTTCAACCTACCCATCGACGATTCATGTATACCTGCGAACATAACCTTCTCAGCCATAAGGTCGATAAATATTTCTTCTATGGATTTATGGACTGCACTAAGGTCGCTCAACATACACGCTCGTAATCAAATAGATTGGATAGGTGAATGGACACTCAAGGTAATTGAATAGGTGGTGAGGTATTAGACATCACAACGCAGTATGCAATCACTTCTCTGCTAGCATAAATATCTCATCTTGCAAAAGTGGTCTTGGTGTGGCATTCGACAAATTAAATAAGCAACGTTGTAACAGATGTTGATTAAGGTTGGTTGTCATTGATCTCAACCCTTGAAGAAAGCCCCATAGCACAAAGGTTGGGTAATGGACCCAAGATTATTTGATGTAAAGATTAATCATTATTGTCTTGTTATGGTTGATAATAAGTAGAAATGGATGAACTCCAAAGTGGTCCCCTTATGGTGAAATCCCTCACGGGAAGACGCTTTGCGGATTGAGTTATCCTAGAAGTATGGTTAGAGAACCCATGCTTGTTTGTGGAATAATGAGATGAATGCTAGTGAATTTGTCATTGAAACTATCATATATGGATATTTATTTTCATGCCATTTCCGATGGTATGTGGAACGTCACATAACTCCTCACGGTTAGAGAGCTATGGTCATGGGAAGTTGGAGAACCCAGGTTTGGGTAATGGACCCAAGTTTGTTTGATGGATAACTATATGAGTTTTGATATATTTTCATGTAATACTATTCTATATGGATAGTATATTTCATTCCATTTCTGGTGGTATCTGGAACGTCACATAAATCCTCATAGTTTGAGAGTTATGGCCTTACGAAGTTGGAGGACCCTCATACATCATCTAGAAGCCCCAAAAGGTCAAAGTAGTCAAAGTCGTTTAAGATATTTTAAAAGGTAAATAATAAAGTGAAGTTATGAGTGTACTATAATTCAAAGTGAATACAAAATAAATTAATTCAATAATAAATTTAATGGAGAAATAAGAAGTGGGTTAACCCTAAAATAAGGAAAGTGGGCAAAGTGACCTAGAAGATATTTTTAAGGAAGCTACTTGGAGAGTATAAATAAGAGGCAAGGCTCTCTCATTTAAGAAACACTTGAGAATATTGGATACCTATAGGTGTCTTAGGTAAACAAAGGATATCTAAGCCAAATTTCTGAGGAAAGTGAAGAAAAGAAGTCTGGAATTCAAGGAAGGATAATTTCTTTTGATGATGCTTTTTAAGGTATGTTTTTTTTAGGTCATCTCACCATTTTTGAAATAAAAAATTTTCTAGAATGCTTGAGACTGTGAAATTTATATTCCAATGAGGAAACATATCCAATTATATGTGGTTAAAAATTCATCATGTGGATCGTTTTATTTTTGGATTTACACTCCGTGGAAAATAGGGTTTGTGGCTAGTCCTGAAACTAGTCAAAAATAGGTGTTTCGGGTAAAAACATCATAACTTATTCATAACAGATCCAAATTTAGTAAGACAAAATGTGTTGGTTAGAGTACAGTCTTTAGTATGTTGTGTAATAGTTTTAGATCAGTTAAACAAATATTCTGTTTGGGTCACGCTCTACAAGGTATATCTCTAGAATAAGCCAGAATTCAACAAGGTGTGCCATTTTTTCCATAACTCATTTTCTAAGAGGTTCCAAGTAGTGACACTTGGAGGAATTGAATAACATTGTGTATAAGTTTCAGATATTTATTCATTGTAGGTACAAAGTTATGATTATTTCAAGTTAGGGTTGTTGACTAATCAAAAACTAGTCTTGTGAGACTAAATAAACATTTGATGAAAATGTTAGTCTCTTGTTGTTAAAGTTAAGGAAGGTTTGTAGGCATGTGATCATATACAATAGGTCTATTACAGAGTTACAAATCATATTTGGATGATGAAATTGATGAGGGATTTTGGTTGAGGTACAAGTTGGGTACATGGTTGAGACAAGTAGTTGATAAGTTGGCACATACATGAGGTGTATAGTTGATGATGTTGGTACATATTGATGAGTCATAGTTGATGAGTAATTGAAACATAATTGGTACATACTTGGTACATGGTTGGTTGCACTTGTTTATGGTACATGTTGATTACAGATTTTTTGGTATAGGTTGGTGCATGGTTGATACACTTGTTTATGGTACAGGTTGATTATAGGTTGAGGTATAGGTTGATTCATGGTTCAAGTTTATTGGTACATTTTTACAGTGGTATATCTCACAGTGATAGTGTGACAATGGTTGCATCATTCTACTTCTACTTCATGGCGGTTGGATGGGGCAAGGACAGATGGTTGTAGCCACCTTCTGGTTGTAGCCGGAGAACATAGAGGGTTGTAGCCTCCTTCTATTTGTAGCCATAGAATTGGGGAGTTGGAGCATCCCTTAGGTTGTAGCCTGAGAAACTAGGGGGTTGGAGCCTCCTTCCAGTTGTAGCTGGAAAACAAAGAAAGTTTGTGCTTCCAATGAATATAATTCTTCAAGACATATAAGATAAAGCATTATGTGGTTTTCTCCCAATTTGGGTTTCCATGTAAAACACTAGTGTACTGTGTATGTGTGTGATTGTTCATTTATTATTGCTCATTATTGGATAATAATTCTACATTTATATAACACTTGGATTATTTGGAGAAAAAAGATTATAATTATGCTATTACTGATTCACACCCCCTCAGTAATCCAACAATTGGTATCAAAGCAGGTTCATTCAGAAATCAATTTAACCATTGGAAGGTAGATCATGGAGAGTACCAACTCATATAAAAATGGAATACCACACTTTGATTGACAGAAGTATGCTTTTTGGAGCATAAGGATTAAGACATATATACAAGCATAGGGGTTTGAAATTTGGAAATCAATTGTAGATGGATACACAATACCAACAGTTCCACCAAGAAATGAAAAAGAAACGAAACTTGGTCAGAATAATTCCAAATCTACAAATGCATTTTTGAATGGTCTCAATGAAACAACATTCACCAAAGTTTCACAATGTAAATCTGCCTAAGATATTTGAGACAAGCTTTGAAATATTTATGAAGGAGATACAAAAGTCAAAGCAACGAAACTTCAAACTTACAGAGGTCAGTTCGAAAAACTAAAAATGAAGGAAGATGAGAATATTGCAGCCTACTTCTTAAGGGTTGACGAAACAATGAATGCAATCATAGGATTGGGAGAAGAAATTGAAGAATCTGTAATTGTTCAAAAGGTACTAAGATATCTTCCTATGATATTCAACCCTAAGATATTAGCACTAGAATAAAGATCGGATCTGAACTCAATAAGAATGGATGAACTGCATGGAATCTTCATAGCATATGAATTGAGAACTGAATAGGAAAATCCAGATGTAAAATAAGCAACCTTCAAATCATCCAAAGATCAAAGAAAAATAAAAGGGAATAAGAATAATATAGTAGCAACAACGACATCTTAGAATATGATGAAGAAGTGGCCAACTTTGTGAAAAGACTGAACAAGGGAACCAATGGTAGGTATAGAGGTAAGCTTCCTTTAATTTTTTTTAATTGTGATGGTATTGGTCATTTTTCTAACAAATGTCCTCATAAGAAAAAGAGAAATGATGAAGGTTACTCAAAAGGAAAACACAGATATAAAGGAAAAAGAACTACAAAGAAAGATTTCAAGAAAATCTTATGCATCAAATAAGACATCTCATCATCAGATGAAGCTAAATCAGTGATAGTGAGACATGAAGAGTTCTATTCATGGCAATAAAAGATTCTGACAAAGAAGACTCTGAATAAGAATATGAAGAAGTCAAAGAAGGATATGAATAAGTCAAATACAAAATTGAAGAGGCAGATGTTGACTATAGAGAAGAATTAATGTGTTCCATAGAATTTATCAGAAGAGAAAAGAAGAAAAACAAGAAACTACAAGCAGAACTAGACAAGAAAAATGACACTCGAGAACTAGAACAATTGATCACACGATTGAAGGTTCAAATATAAGAAGATAAAATAATTGAAGAAGAACTCAAAGAACAACTAGAAGAAAAGGACAAAATCATTGGAAACTTGGAAGCAAAGATTGTCACACTAAGAAAGGATATTCAAAAGAAAAATATGTAGAATAGCTCAAAAGTTCTGGATGACATTATCAGTAGTCAAAAATCTCATCTTGACAAGTCTAGACTTGGATACAATCAGACAGAAAAGGGATCAATCTCCAAAACAACAGAGCAAGAAAAAAATCCAAAAATCTATGCAAAAACAATCAAAAGGGATAGGAAGATGTACAATGAATAATACAGGGACACTCCTCCACCGATAAGATTCAAATTTCAAAATCAACAACAGACAGATAGGCCTCAAGAAGAAGAAGGATTAATAAGAGCACCTTCTTTCAGAAGATCTTCAACTCCCAGGAATCAAACTATAGTTTTTGGTTTATGTTATGCATGTAATAATTTTAGACATAAAGTTGTGAATTACAGAGCTAACAACATGAACAATAACAATTTTGAGAGTCATACACAAAGGGTTTACTCAAGAATACCTAGTGAAACACAAAGAAGAAGTTACAATAGGTTTGAATCTTTGAGAACTGAAGTGGAATGTTACAAATGTAACAATTTTGGACACGTGGCCAAAAATTGCAGAATGACAGCCCCTCCTAAAGAACCTCAATAGAATAACAACAGTCATAGACAAGAACCTTAGAAAATGACATGGATAAGAAAGAAAGATTAGTATAGCAATGAAGAATACACGGTCTCTCTACAAGATAAGCAGAAGAAGCACGGTTGGTATGTTGACAGTGGGTGTTCAAAACACATGACAGGTGATAGAGACAAATTTCTTACATTGCGAAAGGAAAGAAATGGATCAATCTCCTTCGGAAATGATAATTCAACCAAAATCATTGGAGAAGGCACAGTTCAAATTCGGAACAAGAATAAAAAGGCACAATGATGCAAGAGCATCTCCCACATCAAGCGAGCTAGCGTGGAAGCAGAAGACAGCTGGACAAGCCAACACAAATTTTGAAGATGCCTTGAAGTTGTTGCGTGAACATAAATGTAAAAATTTAATGAAGCACACTTGTATATTGTAAATGGACCTTGAGCAGATTGCTCTCGTCCTTTAGTAGGTAGAAGGCATTTAAGGTAGTTAATGCAAATAGATAGAATTTTAATTCTAGATTAGACAGTTGTAGAGGCAAGAGGGAAACAGGATATAGACACCCTCATTGTGCATTTGTATTATTATTGAAATCAGATGAAGAGGGAGCAAGAGCATTTAGAGATTTGTGTAAAGAACACCCATGTACTGATATTTGAATTAATAGAAGAAGATTTGATTCAATTTCATGGTTTTTGTGTCTGTTCTCTGTGCATTGATTTTGATATGCCCAAGAATGTTTGCTTCCTATTATACATTTGCTTACATGCTGTGTATGTGATTTCATGTTGAGTTTGGAATATGAAAGAAAGAAGGAATGAGTTTCAATTGTTTCTCTATTTGAGCCAGAGAATTCCTGCAAGGAGTGCAGTTGAAGTGTCCGCAAGGAGTGCGTTGACAAAGGGTTCAGATAGAGATAGATTTTGTTCTCCTTCATTCCAAGGGTGCAGTGGGGCACAGGAGTCGTGCAAGGAGTGCACATGCTAGGAAAAGTCTCAGGGTTGCGAACCTGAGTGAAGAGTGAAAGACTGTTGCTGCAGGTGTGCTGCAGGTGTGCGCAGAGTTGAAAGAATTTAAACACTTAGACGTGTTAGAAGGTTTCCGCAAGAAGTGCGTGCAAGGGTCTTTTATAAAAGATCAGGAGGGATAGGCCTTCAAATTCATTGAGGTATAGCGCAGATAAGCTGGGACTTAAAGTTTGCAAGAGGTTTCGCAAGTTGCGTGCAGGTGGACGAGTTTCGTGGAGGAACACTTGGTTATTCGTCGAAATCACCAAACAAGGAAAGACGGATGGTATTCTCTGAAGAGAATCCACAAATTTCCATGAGACGTTAGATCTTGCGAAGGTGCAGGGGAGATACGGTGAAGTATTTCCAAAATTTCAAAGCTCAGGAGGGGCAGAGTCATTGATCCAAGTCACAAGGATCGTCGGATTTACACATGGGATCATGTATCAAGAATTCGTGAGAACAGAGTCGAAGATTTGGTAGTGGGAGTCACGAAATCGTGAAATGCGATATCCCGACAGCTAAGGATTTGTGTGGGGCCACAGAGGAGTCTATAGGTGGACAAGTGGCACTTCACATCGGGGTTTCACAGTGACAAGTCCCGAATCATCGACATCAGGATTAGCGATATAGGGAAATCCGAAATCTCGATGAGGTGACAAAGTGTGGAAAAGTCAACTGGTGTGTGTGTCAGGTAATCGGCATATCGGGCATCGGGAATCGGAGATACAAGTTGTTTGATATCGCGAATGAAAAAATTGTGATAGAGGAAAACCCTGATAGGAAAAAGTCAACGTTGACTTTCATCGGGTCTCGGGATTCGAAGGTTCGATTCTCGACCACAGACCTCGAAAAGTTGTGAAGTCCGATATCCCAATTCGTAAAGAAGGGGGATCCCATGAGAGTACACTGTGGGTGCAGATTTCCTGGAAGGGAAAATAGAAGAGCCTTAGAGTTCTTCGGGCCATGAAAGAGAGAAGATCCTGTGAGTGGACGTGGACCTTCCAACCTGCGGGTGTGACGGGAGGGCGTTGGCATGAGTTTGGTATCAGAGCACAAAAAGGTTCTTTGATTTATGTAGCAGAGAAGAGAATCCACCATGCCGCCGAGAAGAGATAGGCAATCACCTGATACAGAGGATAGGGAAATGTCGAGGAGAAGAGGCAGACATGTAACAAATCCAGTCATGGAGAGACAAATGCGTGATCTGCGAGCTAGACTCGAAGACATGGAGATAGCACAAAGACGCATAGCCAGTGCTAGGGATCTGAGTGATTTAGAAAGAAAAGCTGAGGCTGAACGAGAAGAGGAATTTGTAGCCGAAGATGCATCAAACGAGCATTTGATCAAAGCTATCGCCAGGATGGGTGCAAGAGAAAAGATGGACATTCCAGTTTACGAGGGAAACTTGGATGCAGAGGAGATTCTAGACTGGATTAGTGCTCTAGACACATACTTCGACTATGAAGATGTCGAATAGGACAAGAAAGTCAAGCATGTTGTCACACGATTGAAGGGACATGCAACCTTGTGGTGGGATGAGCTACAAGCTGACAGACGTTGCAAGGGAAAGAAGAAGATCAAGAGATGGGACAGGATGATTGTGAAAATGAAGGTGAAATTCATCCCTAGGAACTATCAAATTACTCTATTCAAGAGGATGCAAAACCTGAGATAGAAGCTGATGACAGTGAAAGAATACACTGAGGAATTCTATAAACTGAACATTAGGGCAGGTCATCGAGAGAGCGATGATGAGAAAGTTTCCAGATACATGAATTTCCTGAGATATGATATCCAGGATGAGATGAGCATGGTAACGATCTGAACAATATAAGATGCTTATCAGATGGCTCTGAAAGATGAGGAGAAGATGAGCCGAAAGCAAAGTCAGAGGGGCCGAGGCAGAAGTCATCCCAAAGGCAAATCAATTGCCCAGGATAAATTCCAGAAGCCCAAGGAAGACTGGAAGAAACCTCAGGCTCGAACTGAGAGAGGTGGGACCTCATAGTGAGGGCCATATGTTGAACAACGAGGACAACATAATGAGCAGAGAGGAGATTATGCTGACAACAACACTTTTCCTCGTACTAGAGGCAGAGAAAGAGGAAGAGGTGGAGTAATCACATGCTTCACATGTGGGAAGAATGGGCACAAGTCTTATGAGTGTCCAGATAAAAAGAAGGACACTGGAGAAGCTCACATCGCCGAGGCACAGAGGCGGGATGTTGAAGTAGAAGACGCTGAAGGCGGAAGATCGTTGATGATGCGAAAATTCCTTTTGACACCCGAGAAGGAGGTGGAGAGTTCAGTTAAAAGGACCAGACTTTTCTGGACTGCTTGAAAAACTAAGGACAGGGTATGCAAGGTCATTTTAGACAGTGGTAGCATGGACAATCTTGTTTCTACAGAGATGGTAAAGAAGCTGGAGCTGGAGACGGCTGATCATCCAAGCCCATACAGAGTTTCGTGGCTACAAAAAGGACACCAGGTAACTGTCACTAAACAATTCTTAGTTGAATTTAAAATAGGAGGATATAATGATAAGATATTATGTGATGTCATTCCTATGGATGTTTGTCATCTATTGTTGGGTAGACCATGGAAATATGACAGAAATGTGATTCATGATGGGAGAATGAACACATACACCCTAGAGAAGAATGGGAGGACACACATGTTGCTTCTGATAAAGGATAAGGAGGTGGAGCCGGAAGTAAGCAACACAGTACTTCTTATGAGTGGGAAGGAACTCCTTAATGAGGTTAAGAAGAAGGAGGATCCACAGTTCTTTGTGGTCAGGAAACTGAGGATTGTTCTAACTAGCACAAGAGTGGATGATTTACCAGAGGAGATTCAGGAACTGTTGGAAGAGTTCGCTGACATAGTAGTGGATGATTTACCTTGTTCGTTGCCACTGATCAGGAGTGTGATTCATCATATTGATCTCATACCAGGAGCCAGTTTGCCGAATAAATCCGCGTACAAATTGACGCCGCAAGAGAATGAGCAGGTTAAAAGGCAAGTCCAGGATTTGATGGACAAAGTTTTGGTCAGGGAAAGCTTGAGTCCATGTGTTGTTCCAACAGTCCTTAGTCTGAAGAAAGATGGAGGTTGGAGGATGTGTACCGACTCAAGGGAAATCAACAAGATAACCATCAGGTACAGATTTCCATTGCCGAGGATGGATGATTTGATGGATTGCTTGAGTGGAGAAAAATATTTTTCAAAGATTGATTTGAAAAGAGGATATCACCAGATTCGCATGAGAGAAGGTGATGAATGGAAGACAACATTCAAAACAAATGAAGGGTTGTATGAATGGATTTTTATGTCGTTTGGATTAACAAATGCACCAAGTAACTTCATGAGGTTGATGAACGAAGTCCTGAGGGAGTTCATCGGGAAATTTGTCATTGTGTATTTGGACGACATACTGGTTTATAGTAAGACAGTGGCAGAGCATCTGAAGCATTTGGCTACAGTGATGCAGAAACTACAGTAGGAGAAGCTGTTGATAAACATGAAAAAGTCCTCATTCATGAAGATAGAACTCATTTACTTGGGGTTTGTTATTTCTGCAAATGAGTTGAGGATGGATCCATATAAGGTGGAGGTAATCAATAATTGGCCATCACCAAGGAATGTATTCGAGGTGAGAAGTTTTCACGGATTGGCTAGTTTCTACTGAAAGTTCATCAGGAATTTCAGTGGAATTAGTGCAACAATGATGGATACAGTGAAGAAAAGACATAAATCTTTTCATTGGATAGAAGAGGCCAAGAAGAGCTTCAATCTGTTGAAGAGGAAGATCACGGAAAAACCAGTTTTGGTGTTGCCGGATTTCTAGAAGACATTTTAGGTGAAATGCGATGCAAGCGGATTTGCAATCGGAGCAGTCTTGTGTCAAGAAGACAGGCCGATAGCATATTTCATCGAGAAGCTGAATGAGGTGAAATTGAATTACTCCACGTATGATAAGGAATTTTATGCTATCATTCAGGCATTGAAGAAGTGGAGGCATTACTTGATCCCGAAAGAATTTGTATTGTATAGTGACAATCATGCACTGCAGTTTGTGACTCAACAAGAGAAGTTGAATCAGAAACATGTTAAATGGGTTGAGTATATGCAGAATTTCACTTTTGTGACTAAGCATATTTCTGGTACTACTAATAAAGTGGCTAATTCTTTGAGTAGGAAATGTTTGGTGTTGCAAGAGTTCAGAGTCAAAACATTGGGTTTTGATGATCTCAGGGACATGTACGCAGATGATCCAGATTTTCAGGAGGCGTATGAAGTAGCTGAGAATCCAATTCTCAGTGACCGAAACCCGTGGATAGAGTATATGATCCAGGAAGGATTACTGCTCAGAGGTAATCAATTGTGTATTCTGAAATGCTCCATGAGGGAGAATCTGTTGAAAGAGAAACACAGTGGAGGATTAGCAGGGCACTTTGGTCACGACAAAACATTTGCGAAATTGAATGAGTCATATTTTTGGCCGGGAATGCGAGCTGATGTCAAGAGATTTGTGGACAGATGTATAATTTTCTAGCATTCAAAGGGAAGGAGACAAAATGCGGGGTTTTATCAACCATTTCCCATACCAGAGAGGCCATGGGATGCGATTAGCATGGATTTTGTATTGGGGTTGCCAAGGACACAAAGAGGTGTTGATTCAATCTTTGTGGTGGTGGATAGATTTTCCAAGATGACACACTTCATTCCATGTCAGAAGACTAGTGATGTGACTCACATCGCGAACCTATTTTTCAAAGAGGTCAATCGACTTCACGGCTTACCAAGGAGTATAGTTTCAGATAGAGACACCAAATTCATAGGGAATTTTTGGAGGACCTTATGGAAGAATCTGGGAACTAACTTGGCATTTAGTTCATCTTATCATCCTCAGATGGATGGACAGACGGAAGTGGTCAACAGAAGTCTGGGAGACTTGCTGAGAAGCTTAGTGACAGAAAATCATAGCAGTTGGGAGAACATATTACCACATGCAGATTTTGCGTATAACGACTCAGTCAACTGGAGCACAGGGCGGATTCCATTTTAGATTGTCTATGGCATGCAACCAAGAGGATTTTCTGAGTTGAGGAATTCAAAACAGACTGCGACTAGAAGTGCTAGTGCAGAGGAATTCATAGAGGTGATGAAAGAACTTCATAGCCAGGTGAAGCAACGATTGTTGGAATCAAGTCAACAATACAAGCACAAAGCAGATCAGCATAGGAGAAAACTTCAATTTAAAGTTGGTGATCTGGTTCTGGCACATTTGAGAAAAGAAAGGTTCCTGAGAGGAACATATAATAAACTGAAGATGAATAAAATCGGGCCATGCAAGGTCTTGAGAAAATTTGGGGCAAATGCATATGAGATTGAATTACCCGATGGGATCGGAATTTCTCCGATATTCAATGTCTCATATTTGTACCCCTACAGAACTGAGGAAATAGGGACTGGAACTGAGCAGCCAGTGATCTAGTGGACAAAGTAGATGCCAGTTGTAGAGAAGCCACAGATGGAATGCATACTAGACAAGAGAGTGGGTAAGAGGACCAGGCGAAAACAATACTTTGAGTATCTGGTCAAATGGAAGAACCATCTCATTGAAGATGCCAGCTGGGAGACTGAAGTAGAGATACAGAGGCATGGACAGACCTTGCAGGAGCTCATGGATAGGAGCCCATGAAAGTTTTCAAGCGAGGGAGTATGATGCAGGAGAATATCCCACATCAAGCGAGCCAGCACGGAAGCAGAAGACAACTGGACAAGCCAGCACAAATTTTGAAGATGCCTTGAAGTTGTTGCGCAAACATAAATGTAACAATTTAATGAAGCACACTTGTATATTGTAAATGGACGTTGAGCGGATTGCTCTCGTCCTTTAGTAGGTAGAAGGCATTTAAGGTAGTTAATGAAAATAGATAGAATTTTAATTCTAGATTAGACAGTTGTAGAGGCAAGAGGGAAATGGGATATAGACACCCTCATTGTGCATTTGTATTATTATTTAAATTAGAGGAAGAGGGAGCAAGAGCATGCAGAGAGCTGTGTAAAGAACACCCATGTACTGATATTTGAATTAATAGAAGAAGATTTGATTCAATTTCATGGTTTTTGTGTCTGTTCTCTGTGCATTGATGTTGATATGCCCAAGAATGTTTTCTTCCTGTTATACATTTGATTACATGCTATGTATGTGATTTCATGTTGAGTTTGGAATCTAAAAGAAAGAAGGAATGAGTTTCAATTGTTTCTCTATTTGAGCCAGAAAATTCTTGCAAGGAGTGCAGTTGAAGTGTCCACAAGGAGTGCGTTGACAAAGGGTTAAGATAGATATAGCTTTTGTTCTCCTTCATTTCGAGGTTTCAGTGGGGCACAGGATCCGTGCAAGGAGTGTGTAGGCTAGGAAAAGTCTCAAGGTTTTGAAACTGAGTGAAGAGTGAAAGACTGCTGCTGCAGGTGTGCGCAGAGTTGAAAGAATTTAAACACTTAGACGTGTTAGAAGGTTGCCGCAAGAAGTGTGTGCAAGGGTATTTTATAAAAGCTCGGGAGGGATAGGCCTTCAAATTCGTTGAGGGATAGAGCAGAGAAGTTGGGACTTAAAGTTCGCAAGAGGTGTCGCAAGTTGCATGCAGGTGGACGAGTTCTGCGAAGGAACACTTGGTTATTCGTCGAAATCACCAAACAAGGAAAGACAGATGGTATTCTCTGAAGAGAATTCACAAATTTCTGTGAACCGTTAGATCTCGCGAAGGTGCAAGGGAGATACGACGAAGTATTTCCAAAAGTTCAAAGCTCGGGAGGGGCAGATCCATTGATCCAAGTCACAAGGATCGTTGGATTTACACGTGGGATCGTGTATCAGGAATTCGCGAGAACAGAGTCGAAGATTTGGTAGTGGGAGTTGCGAAATCGCGAAACGCGATATATTGACAGCTAAGCATTTGTGTGGGGCCATAGAGGAGTGGGTAGGTGGACAGGTGGCACTTCACATCGGGGTTTCACAGCGAGAAGTCCCGAAGCATCGACATGAAGATTCACGATATAGCGAAATCCGAAATCCCGATGAGGTGACAGAGTGTGGAAAAGTCAACTCGTGTGTGTGTCGAGTAATCGACATATCGGGCATCGGGATTCGGAGATACAATTTTTTTGATATCGTGAATGAAGAAATCCTGATAGAGGAAAACCCCGATAGGAAAAAGTCAGCATTGACTTTCATCGGTTCTTGGGATTCGAAGGTCCGATTCTCGACCACAGACCTCGCGAAGTCGTGAAGTCCGATCTCCTGATTCATAAAGAAGGGGGATCCCACGAGAGTACACTGTGGGTGCATATTTCTCAGTAGGGAAAATAGAAGAGCCTTAGAGTTCTTCGGGTCGTGAAAGAGAGAAGATATTGTGAGTCGACGTGGACCTTCCGACCTGCGGGTGTGACGGGAGGGCATTGGCATCACACAAAATGTTCTACTAGTAGAAGATATGAAACATAATCTTCTAAGTGTGAGTCAAATGTGTGAACAAGGTCATAAAGTTACTTTCGATTCACAAAAGTGTGAGATAAGAAGAGAAGGTTCAGGGAAATTGGTCGGTACAAATGCAAGAAATTCAAACAACATATATGTGTTAAGTGAAATTGAAAATGAAAAGTGTTGTCTAGGAAAGGAAGATGAAAGTTGGCTATGGCACAAAAGAATGGGTCACATGAATTTTGATAACCTTGTCAAAGTCGGCAAAAGAGAAGAAGTTAGCAAAATTCCCTAGATCACGAAACCAACCAACACTTTATGAAAGCATTGTCAACAAGGAAAGCAAACAAATACCAGGTTTAAATCAAAGGATTATTCAACAACAAGACCACTGGAAATTGTGCATACTGATCTAGTTGGACAAACTACAACAAAGGGATTAAAAGGTGAGAGATACTTTATGTTATTAGTTGATGATTATAAAAGAACGACTGTAGTTTTCTTTCTCAAGAACAAGTTAAAATCTTTTGAAAACTTCAAGATCTACAAGGAAATGGTTTAAAATGAGATGGATTCAAGAATCAAATTCTTGAGATCTGACAATGGAGGAGATTTCACTTCAAAGGAATTTATGGACTACTGCAACAGTCGTGGAATAAAAAGGCAATTCTTTGTTTCTAGGACACCTTAACAGAATGGAGTTGTTGAAAGAATGAACAGGACAGTATAGGAAATGCCTCGAACAATGCTAATGGATTCCAAATTGACAGATATATTTTGGATACAAGCAATGCATACAATAGTTCACATTCAAAATAGAGTAATGCTCATAAAAAAAATTGATAAAACTCCCTACGAGCTATGGAAAGGAAGACCAACAAATGTGAAGCACTTCAGAGTTTTTGGAAGAAAATTCTACATCAAAAGAGAAGATGGAAGAATGTGAAAGTTTGACTCTCGTGTGGAAAAATGATTACTTGTTGGTTACTAAAGTATAAGGAAAGAATACCTAGAAGATGTTTTTAAGGAAGCTATTTGGAGAGTATAAATAAGAGGCAAGGCTCTCTCATTTAAGACACACTTGAGAATATTGAATACCTATAGGTGTCTTAGGTAACAAAAGGATATCTAAGTTGAATTTCTGAGGAAAGTAAAGAAAAGAAGGCCGAAATTCAAGGAAGGATAATTTCTTTTGATGATGCTTTCTAAGGTATGTTTTTTTCAGGTCATCTCACCATTTTCGCAATAAAGTTTTTTATGGAATAGTTCAGGCCATGAAATTGATATGAAATTGTGAAACATATCCAAGTGTCTGTTCTAAAAAATTCATCTTGCGGGTCATTGTATTTTTGGAGTTACACTCCGTGGAAAATAGGGTTTGTGGCTAGTCCTGAAACTAGTCAAAAACAGGTGTTTCGGGTAAAAACATCATAACTTCTTCATAACAGATCAAAATTTAGTAAGACAAAATGTGTTGGTTAGAGTACAGTCTGTATTATTCTTTGTAATAGTTTCATATCAATTAAACAAATATTCCATGCGGGGCATCCTCTACAAGGTATATCTCTAGAATAATCCAGAATTCAAAAAGGTGTGCCATTTTTGCCATAACTCCTTTTCTGAGAGGTTACAAGTAGTGACACCTAGAGGAATTTCCTAAAACACAATGAATAACATCGTGTATAAGTTTCATATATTTATTCATTACATGTACAAAGTTATGATTATTTCAAGTTAGGGTTGTCGACTAATCCAAAACTAGTCTTGTGAGACTAAAGAAATGTTTGATGAAAATGCTAGTCTCTTGTTGTTAAAGTTAAGGAAGGTTTGCAGATATGTGATCATATACACAAATTCTATTACATAGTTACAAATCATATTTGGATGATGAAATTGATGAGGGATTTTGGTTGAGGTACAAGTTGGGTACATGGTTGAGACAAGTAGTTAATGAGTTGGCACATAAATGAGGTGTATAGTTGATGATGTTGGTACATATTGATGAGTCATAGTTGATGAGTAATCGGCACATGATTGGTACATACTTGGTACATGGTTGGTTGCACTTTTTTATGGTACAGGTTGATTACAGATTGTTTGGTACAGGTTGGTGCATGGTTGATGCAATTGTTTATGGTACAGGTTAATTACAGGTTGACGTACAGGTTGATGCATGGTTCAGGTTTATTGGTACATGTTTACAGTGGTATATCTCACAGTGATAGTGTGACAGTGGTTCTGTCATTCTACTTCTACTTCAAGGTAGTTGGATGGGGAAAGGACAGATGGTTGTAGCCACATTCCGGTTGTATCCAGAGAACAGAGGGGGTTGTAGCCTCCTTTTAGTTGTAGCCAAAGAATTGGGGATTTGGAGCTTCCCTCAGGTTGTAGCCTGAGAAACTAGGGGGTTGGAACCTCCTTCCAGTTGCAGCTAGAAAACAAAGGATTTTGGTGCTTCCAATGAATGTAATTCTTCAAGACATATAAGATAAAACAATCTGTGGTTTTCTCCTGATTTGGGTTTCCATGTAAAACACTGGTGTACTGTGTATGTGTGTGATTGTTCATTTCTTATTGATCATTATTGGATAATAACTCTACATTGATATAACACTTGGATTATTTGGAGAAAAAGGATTATAATTACGCTATTACTGATTCACCCCCCCTCTCAGTAATCCAACAACATATTCCTTCAATGGGTCAAAATTCCTTAATCAATACGAATCCATCCATCATGTCACGGTCTGAATGGTCTAATGGTGATCTTTTCGACAATAAATGTGTTTCTAGCTATTCCAGAGCATCATTCTAATGGTCGGGATGCCTCCAACGATCATATAGCTTCTCCGTGGTGAAGTTCCATTCTGCGCGGTTCTACTATCTAGGCGAGGTTCAAGTTCTACAAGCCTACCTTCTACGAAGTCTCTTATAGAACTTCCTCCAGTATTTCTAAGTTTGTTTTCTTCTTGTTGAGATTTCTTGCCTTCTTCCTTGTGATATGAGTCATGAGGTTCCTCTCTCCATTCTTTTTCTTATCTTCTCTTAGCGTAGTAACTTTGCACTGTTGAGGGTCTTCCAAAGGGTTCAAATGTAATACCTCTTCACTTAATGTTTCTTGAGTAGGTTTTCTTCTATCCTACATGGACAGGCTTTTCAAACCTTCCTGTGTTCTTTCAACTTCAACAACTAAGTCTCTAGCCCTCAGTTGCTTCGACTTGTCCTCTTGTTCTTGTACTAGTTGCTCTATTTTATTGGCTATGAAGTCCCTTTATTCTTTCTTTTTCTGTTATGTAGCTTCTTCCTCTACTTTCCTCCATATCTGATGTTTCCCAATCCAAGTATTTCCTAACAAAAGTGAAAAAGGGGCATTGTTCTCAAAAAATTTAATGACTTTGAATTATTCTTCGGTCGATGCTCCATGGACAATCATAGGTACATTAGTAACTCTTCCACATAGGCTTATCATCTTTCCTTTAAACAATCCTATCCTTCCCAATGAAGGAATCATAACAGGATTTCCCAAACTTTCCCAAGTGCTTTCTAACATGATATTCACCCGTGTTTCCTCATCTAAAACACAGTCTATGTCGAAGTCTCCTATTCTTGTTTTTATACACTTTTTTTTTTAAGATCTCTACTGAACGGATGTCTCTGTGATCATTCAATGTTTCTTTTAGTTGTAATAACATAGTCTCTAATTATTTTTGTTTCTCTAACATATCCTTTGTTTCTTGACCTTCTTCATAGTTTTCTTGTATCAGGTTCATCTTTTCAACTTTAGCAATCATTCTAGGGCAATCCAAAACCTCATGATCAATATATTTACAACAAAGACAAATAGGACTTGTACTAGGGAATTCCTTAGCAATATGCCCCGATCTTTTGTAGTTATAACACAATGTCAATCCTCTCTTTCTCTTAAATGATCCCCAACCTTTCTTGTACTGTGCACTAGGATCACAGTGATGGACCTGCAATCTTCAAACATTTTTTCTAGGTTCCTGCACCCACTTGTCGGTCCAAAAATTCTTTCTATGCATAGGAATAATATATCTTTCACCATTTCTATTAAATCTATTCAGATCAAATCTGCTTTCTTCTAGCTATGCCCTGGTTTTCAAACTAGGAAAAAATCTGTCAAACATACCTAGTTTCATACATTCGAAGAAAAAATTTCCACTTATCTTACCTTTCTCAGAGAACAAATATTTAATATCTTACCTCTTTTCTTCAGATCAAACTTCTTTTTCTTAGCACAAAGCTTCGCAAGTCAAGTAGAATATTGCACACTACAGTAACAGATCTACACACAGATCTTTCTCTTTTCTTCAGTTTCTAACAATCACAGTTTCAGGTCCCCACAACATAACCATTTGTTGGAACAGGGGCAGACCCAGGGTTCAACGTTTCAACAACACACTAAAAAAACCCTAACTACCAGCCCTTTCGACAACACCTGTGAAGCAGATGAAGTCTCACCCGAGGTAGAGGTAGGGGGGGTTGCAGGACTCAAGTGTCTACAACCTAGCTGGGACACAGATCTGTGATTAAACACTTCAACATAGCACTTAGCCAATAGTATGCATTCAGTTATGATTCTTATTCACATCGCAGATTAACCCTAATTGTATATCAACGCAATAGTAATCAATATTAAACACATCTAAGCATTCAACACATAGCATCATAGAAAATCTAGCAATTATTCATATATCAAGCACTAAGAATCAATGGATCTACCTATCATACATCCAAAACAATACACTAAACAAATATAAACATAGCCTTCATGAACACATAACACAAAGCACAATAAAACATGATATATGTGGTTCACCCCAGTGTGGGGCTACATCCACCAACTCTTCTTCTTCTTTATTAGCTTCTTCCAATCTTCTTACATGAACCAAGCCACAAATACAACTCCGCAAAGGACAGGAGATTTTCGTGCACCTCACCAGATTCTCCTTCCCCAAGTTAGATCAAGGCACAAAGCCTTACATCATCTGCACACAAAGCACTTACAAAACACTTTCACTTAGCTCTGCGAGTCTTAAATCATTCGTGCACAAAGCCAACTAGCTAAGCACTAAGATGATCAATGGCTAGTAACCAACTAACACCTTCACTTACATCACCTAGCTACTTATTTATACATTGCAAAAAGGGGCCTAAGCATGGGTAAACCCATGGGACGACATCCCATACCCATTACATAAACCCTAAAATCCAAAAAATCTTGCAAAATGGGCGATATCCCACGATATCCACTTTGCTTGGGAGCTTTGTCTTTGGCCAGCCTGCTGAAGTCCCAAAAATGGTCAAACATGACCAGTGTTTCCTCAAAACTTGGTCAATGGGAAACACCCACAGATAGTGGATTTAGACGAGGAAGAGCCTAAAGAACAAGTGAATATGGATATGGATATGGAAAGTGAAGGCAACTCAAGAACCTTCAACAACAAAAAACACATCTTTGATAAGACATTTGGGGCATCTTGTCAATCTAAAGAATATATGGCAAAACAACATGTGAAGAAAGGAAACATGGCTATGGGTGAGATGAGGGAGTTAGTCCTTGAAGTGGAAAATATTTCTCATCACAAATATTCTTTGTTCATAGTAAGGGACATTGAGAAGAGGACCTTTAATATAACAATTGAAGATGAGGACAAAGTATCTGAGATCAAGATAAAGTATGACAACATCAGTGCTCTATACAAAGTCAAATTCCCCAGGAATACCAGTGATATGTTGTATTCTGATTACTTGGGTCTAATCTTGAAGAATTCAAAGCTGTCATCTTATGCAATAAAATTGGAAGGGAAGTTGAGGCAAGAAAAGGCATCCAAAAAGGTAGAGAAAACCTCATCTTCCTTTAATTTTGAAGGTGAGATGTCCAATATTAAAATATATGTACCATTGAATGAGTTGATAAAACACAATGAATATAGAAATCAAATCATCAAGATGCTCAAGATGGAAGAAACTTTTGATACTTTGAACATACAAGATGATCATCCTGCCATCTTGTTTGGCCCATGTGTAGGGGAGAGAAACGATGTTGATGAGGTCCCCCCTTTCTATGTCAGTTTGAAGATTCATGATATGACTCTACACAATGCTATGTTGGATTCAGGACCATCCCATAACCTGATGCCCAAGGTGGTCATGGACCAATTGGGCCTGGACATTACAAGGCCTTACAAAGATCTTTTCTCCTTTTATTCAAGGAAGGTCAAGTACTTGAGCCTAATCAAATATCTGGTGATATCCTTGTCTCAAATTCCAGCAAAAAAATATGGTCATGGATGTAGTGGTTGCTGATATCCCTCCTAAGTTTCGCATGCTGTTATCTAGTTCATGGGATGCAAAGTTGAAAGGGACTCTACAAATGGATATGTCATACACCACTATCCCTGTATTTGGTCAAGATAGGAGGTTGTACAAGGAAGTATTTCTCAAATACACGGTCAGTAACAAGGCTCATCCAAACAACCATCCCATTTATTTTGTGGAAACTAAGATGGGTTCTTCTATTTTCTTTAATGATTTGAGTTTTGAAGAGAAGGAACCAGACACTGAGATGACTACCAAAGACAAATGTGATCAACAAACTGACCAAATTTTAGAACAACAGGATAATGAAGAGAATGAGATGTGGAACGTGATATTCTATGGAGTTGTTAGCAGAGAAAGAGAAGATCTGGTGTGTGGATTAACCCCCCCAGACTGGCCACAAACATTTGTTCTTATAAGCTTGCTTTTGAGTGCACAAATAATATGGCTGAATATGAGGCATTAGTATTGGGATTGAAGACTTTGAAGGAAATGGGTGTTAGGAGGACAATTGTTCATGGATATTCTGAGTTGATCATAAATCAGGTGAAGGGAATATATGAAGCAAAGCACCCCAAATTAAGAGCGTATAGGAATATAGTGCTTGACGTTCTTGAAGAATTTTTAGAATATAGTCTCTCGACGATTCCAAGGGGTCAGAGTCAAATTGTTGATGCTCTAGCTACTTTATCCCCAGTTTTCAAAATTCCAATATTTCCTAACAAGGGATATGAAATTGAGGTCAAGCACAAACCAATAGTGCCAGATAATATTAAGTACTGGCAGGTTTTTGAAGATGATAAACAAATGGAAAGTTTCCTCAAAATGGAGGATGGATTTGAAAATTTGAATATTCATGAGGAATATTGTGGTGAAGAAGAAGATGCAGTTGTGTTCACAAATGGTGGTTATTTCAAAAATTAGATTGTTGGTAAAGATATAATGCAGCTAAAAAGTAACATCATTCCTAAAGGCTTGGTCCCATTGGAGAAACTCTTTGATAATATTGATGTGGCCAGGAGTCCTAAAATTACTGTAAATGATGGAGATATTGAAGATTTCAACATTGGGACTCAGGAAGATCCTAAGATCATTAATCTATCCAAGACACCCATCCTAGAGGTCAAGCAAACATATATCAATTTAATGAATTAATTACCTGATGTTTTTGCCTAGAGTTATGAAGATCTAAAAGTTTATGATTCCAAGGTGATTCAACATGTGATTCCAATCAAAGAGGATCATAAACCTTTCAAACAGAAATTAAGAAGAATCAATCCTTTGTTTTTTCCCTTGATTGACAAAGAGATAAAGAAGTTGTTTGAATCCAAGATCATAGTCTCTCTGAGGTTTTCTAAGCGGGTGGAAAATCTGGTTCTTTTCAAAAAGAAGAGTGGGGAGATCAGATTATGTGTAGACTTCATAAATATGAACATGGTGTCTCTCAAGGACAACTACCCACTGCCTAAGATGGATCACATTCTACAGAAAGTGGTGGGTTCTCAAAAAATGTCAATGTTGGATGGTTTCTCTAGGTACAATCAAATCATGGTACACCCTGATGATCAGGAAAAGACAACATTTACAACACCATGGGGCACCTTCATGTATGCCAATATGCATTTTGGGCTCATGAATGTAGGAGCAACATTTCAAAGGGCTATGGATATAGATTTTTCTAATGAGAAAGATAAAGGTATTTTTATTTACTTAGATGATATCACTGTGTATTTAGTTTCTAATGAAGAACATCTTAAACATCTAAGCAGGGATTTTCAAAAGTGTAGGAAGTTTGAAATTTCATTGAACCCCAAGAAGTCTAATTTTGGCATGGAAGAGGGGAAGTTGCTTGGTGACATTATTTAAAAGGAGGGAATAAAGATAGATCCCATCAGATTTGAGGGAATCTTAAAAATTGGCACACCCAGAAGTAAAAAAGATGTGCAATATTTCCTGTGGAAAGTAAATTTTCTGAGAATTTCCTATTTCATTAGGATAGTGTGATAGTGGTTCCATCATTCTACTTATACTTCAGGGCAGTTGGATGGGGAAAGGACAGGTGGTTGTAGCCACCTTCTGGTTGTAGTCGGAGAACATGGGGGGTTGTAGCCTCCTTCTGGATGTAGCCACAGAATTGGGGATTTGGAGCTTCCCTTAGGTTGTAGCCTGAGAAACTAGGGGGTTGGAGCCTCCTTCCATTTGTAGCTGGAAAACAAAGAAATTTGGTTCTTCCAATGAATGTAATTCTTCAAGACATATAAGATAAAACATTCTATGGTTTTCTCCTAATTTGGGTTTCCATGTAAAACATTGGTGTACTATGTATGTGTGTGATTGTTCATTTCTTATTGATCATTATTGGATAATGATTCTACATTGATATAACACTTGGATTATTTGGAGAAAAAGGATTATAGTTACGCTATTACTGATTTACCCCCCAGATTCCTTCAATGGGTCAAAATGCCTTAATCAATACGAATCCATCCGTTATGGCGTGATCTCAATGGTCAGATGGTGATCTTTTAGGAAATAAATTTGTTTCTAGTTGTTCTAGAGCATTGTTCTAATGGTCGAGATGCCTCCAACGGTCATATAGCTTCGCCATGGTGAAGTTCCATTCTGTGCGATTCTGCTATCCAATCGAGGTTCAAGTTCTGCAAGCCTGCCTTCTACGAAGTCTCCTATAGAACTTCCTGCAGTCTTTCTAAGTTTGTTTTCTTCTTACTGAGCTTTCTTGCCTTCTTGCTTGTGATATGAGTCATGAGGTTCCTCTTTCCTTTCTTGTTCTTATCTTCTCTTAGCGTAGTAAATTCGCACTGTTGAGGGTCTTCCAAAGGGTTCAAATGTAATACCTCTTCGCTTACCATTTCTAGAGTAGGTGTTCTTCTATCCTGCATGGACAGGTTTTTCAAACCTTCCTGCATTCTTTCAACTTCAACAACGAAGTCTCTGGAACTCAGTTTCTTTGACTTGTCCTCTTCTTCTTGTACTAGTTGCTCTATTTTATTGGCTATGAAGTCCCTTGATTCTTTCTTTTTCTGTTCTGTAGCTTCTTCCTCTGCTTTCCTCCGTATCTGATTTTTCCCAATCCAAGTCTTTCCTAACAAAAGTGCAAAAGGGACACTGTTCTCAACAAATTTAATGACTTTGAATTCTTCTTCATTCAATATTCCGTGGACAATCATAGGTACATTAGTAACTCTTCCACATAGGGTTATCATCATTCCTTTAAACAATCCTATCCTTTCTAATGAAGGAATCATAGCAGGCTTTCCCAAATTTCCCCAAGTGCTTTCTGACATGATATTCACCTGTGTTTCTTCATCCAAAACACAGTCTATGTTGAAGTCTCCTATTCTTGTTCCTATACACTATTTTTTTTTAAGATCTCTAGTAAACGGATGTCTCTGTGATCATTCAATGTTTCTTTCATCTGTAATAACATAGTCTCTAATTATTTCTGGTTCTCTAACATATCCTTTGTTTCTTGACCTTCTTCATAGTTTTCTTGTCTTAGGTTCATCTTTTCAACTTTAGAAATCATTCTAGGGCAATCCAAAACATCATGATCAATATATTTACAACAAAGACAAATAGGACTTGTACTAGGGAATTCCTTAGCAAGATGCCTCGATCTTCTGTAGTTATAACACAATGCCAATCCTCTCTTTCTCTTAAACGATCCCCAACCTTTCTTGTACTGCGCACTGGGATCACAGTGATGGACCTGCAATCTGCAACCATTTTTTCCAGGTTCCTACAACCACTTGTCAATCCAAAAATTCTTTCTATGCATAGGAATAATATATCTTTCACCACTTCTATCAAATCTATTCAGATCAAATCTTCTTTCTTCTAGTTGTGCCCTGGTTTTCAGACTAGGACAAAATCTGTCAAACATACCTAGATTCATACTTTCAAACAAAAAATTTCCACTTATCTTACCTCTCTCAGAGCACAAATATTTAATATCTTACCTCTTTTCTTCAGATCAGACTTCTTTTTCTTAGCACAAAGCTTCGCAATTCAAGTAGAATATTGCGCACTACAGTAATAGATCTACACACAGATCTTTCTCTTTTCTTCAGTTCCCAGCAATCACAGTTTCAGGTCCCGACAACATAACCATTTGTTGGCACAGGGGCATACCCAGGGTTCAACGCTTCAACAACACACCATCAAACCCTAACTACCATCCCTTTAGGCAACATCTGCGAAGCAGATGAATTCTCACCCGAGGAAGAGGTGGGGGGGTTGCAGGACTAAAGTGTCTACAACCTAGCTGGGACACAGATCTATGATTAAACACTTCAACAGAGCACTTAGCCAATAGTATGGATTCAATTATTATTCTTATTCACATCACAGATTAACCCTAATTGTAGATCAACATAGTAGTAATGAATATTAAACACATCTAATCATTCAACACATAGCATCATAGAAAATCTAGCAATTATTCATATATCAAGCACTAAGAATCAATGGATCTACCTATCATACATCCAGAAAAATACACTAAACAAATATAAACATAACCATCATAAACACATAGCACAAAGCACAATAAAACATGATATATGTGGTTCGCCACAGTGTGGGGCTATGTCCGCCAACTCTTCTTCTTCTTTATTAGCTTCTTCCAATCTTCTTACATGCACCAAGCAACAAAGCCAAATCTGCAAAGGACAAGAGATCTGTGCGCACCTCGCCAGATCCTTTTTCCCCAAGTTAGATCAAGGCACGAAGCCTTACACCGTCTACACACAAAGCACTTACAAACCACTTGCACTCAGCTCTGCAAGTCTTAACTCATTCGTGCACAAAGCCAACTAGCCAAGCACTAAGTCAATCAATGGCTAGTAACCAACTAAGACCTTCACTTACATCACCTAGCTACTTATTTATACATTAAAAAAAGGGGCCTAAGAATGGGTAAACCCATGGGCTGACATCCCATACCCATTACATAAACCCTAAAATCCCAAAAAGCCTGCAAAATGGGAGGTATCCTACGATCTCCACTTCGCCTGGGAGCTCCGTCTTTGACCAGCCTACCGAAGTCCCAAAAATGGTCAAACATGACCAATGTTTCCTCAAAACTTGGTCAAGGGCCAACACCCACAGATAGTGTATTTAGAGGAGGAAGAGCCTAAAGAACAAGTGAATATGGATATGGATATGAAAGTGAAGGAAACTCAAGAACCTTCAGCAACAAAAAACACATCTTTGATAAGACATTTAGGTCAACTTATCAATCTAAAGAATATATGGAAAAACAACATGTGAAGAAAGGAAACATGGCTATGGGTGAGATGAGGGATTTAGTACCTTCCCTAAGTCGCAATGTATTATTTATTCATCACCCTAAACCCACATTCTTGCAATCGAGCATGAAATCCCTGCTAAGTTCGATGACTCTCCGAAATGAAAAATTGAAGGCCATAATATCAACCAAACTATGACATTGAGGGTCATGGAAGGAGATATGTCATGTGCCCTTAACACGGAAATTTTTTCTTCTCCTATCTGCTCTTTCATGTAGTTTCAAGATCCATTAAGATCTAAAACTTTCCTCTTTCAATTATTGATAATTTAACCAAAAGAATATTATTATATTCTTTTTTAGTTTTGGTCCATTTTCCTTTAGTTATGAACAAGTGATAACAAACCCAATCCTCTCATCATTTTTATGTTCAACCTGGTATTACCTACTTCATTTACCTTGAATATTTTTGCACATACAATAGTCTCATGGCCTCGAAACCATCATTCTATTCACTGTGACATTTAACAACACTAAGGGTTTGAATGGATATTATTTTATTTCATATTTATCATTATAAACTCAACCTCAAAACGTTTTTTTTAATTTCCATTACTCATTATAAGTATGAGCATAGTTTGGCCTATATTACTCATTACAAGTATGACCAAAAATTGGCCTATACGAAGCATTTGAATTTCCCAACACTTGTGAGGTTTGAATCAAACACCATTTCACCTCCTTGCATTGGATTTAAAATATTAAAAGAGTACCATACTTAAGTATAAACAATCTATCATGGCTCGTTTGAATTTTGTTTTTAGTTCTTGTCTTACCTTATAAATGATAGCATAAGCTTTAGTGTCAGGTTATGTTTCCCATGTATGTCATATATTGATGATTGTTGTGGTCGTGGGAATCATTATTCATTAGTTCAAACCCAAAAACCATAAGAATTTGATCCCAAAACCCATATGCATTTGCTTCATTCATATTGTTTTACAATGAAAAACATCTTAAGAGTCGTGCCTAATTTCATATGCTTACTATTAATCACTTACATAGAATTGGGCCTTTACTAGCACTTTTACAAACACAATTTTCCTCATTTGTTATCCAACATGTGTTTCATCACTTTTTCACTCTTTCTATAACCAACTATAAAAGAATCATAAATCAATGAATTAGATATATGCACTATTTTTCTTCAATCATAATGCAATCAATTTATGATTGCTTGAGTATGTTGGGTCTATAAGGCTGATTTTAAATTACATTTGCATTTATATTTGGTTTTTTATATAATTTTTTGGAGTTGTTGCTCCCATGACCCCAAAAGGGGATATGAAAAGGGGCCATAGATGCATGAAGGGGTGGGAGAAGGAAAATAATAATGTTTTATTTTCATTCTAATGCATAATTAGATTAATTTTCCAAATTATACCAAATAGGCCATTTATACTTGGGTGACCCAAATATCCAACCAACTCTATTTCCTTTTCCACCTAATTTGTAGCCTCACTTGAGCATATCCAATATAAAGCTTATTGTTCCTCCCTCTAATGATGGCTATAACCCTAATATTACTCCATATTTCATTGGTAAAGATAGATGAGGAAACCCACACTTGGATCTTGTTATCTCGAGAGCCCCTAAAATTTCACCCTTTGATTTGATTATACTAATTTGAAACCAACTTACCAAATATGTAGAGGTCTCCACTCTTGTACCAACTATTATTTATAAAGGAAACAATTGAAGAATATGAAAGTTCCATATATGCCTCTTTAGGACCCCTAAAACAATCCTATGACATTCCTTGTTATTATGAAATCCAGTGATATCACTTCCATTGTTGATCATGTTGCTAGATGACCCCACCACAACCATTTTTACTTCACCACTCAATTGTTAAAATATGATACGAGGATTATGATTTACTTTGAGGATATGCACTTAGAGGTATATGTCCCTATGTATCTTTCTTTGAGTACGCATTTCCCATTTCCCTTAAATAATTCTTAGTCATCTAAAGGTGAATCCCCCGTGATCCTTATGAGTATTTAAGATGTGTATGGTGGTATCTATAATAATAAAAGTTTACTATGTTAGAAATGATGGCGTTTGATGCAATGTTGTATAGGTGTATTAAGTGAATTATGACATTTGCATGGTATTTTTAAAATTTGGGTCATTTTGCTTCCATTTATGTGGATAATTAGCTCATGTTTTTTGTCATTAGCAGTGCACACATAGTAATCTATCAAGAAATTATTTCTTTGCTTAAAACCTCTTTCTCTTTCCCATAGCTAGTTTTCATCGAAGTTGAAATTCTTGCATTTAATTTTCCTCTTGCATGGTTTAAAGAGTCGAGTCAAAACTCCATCAGTTTCATGATCACTCCTTTGAGTAACAAGAACCTAAAATAAAGTGCTAATTAAAATTTATCTAGCAAATTTTCTAGGGCTCTTCAAACCCATCTTAGCTTATGTGTAGAGCTTTGGAATAATATTGTGAGAATGAATTTCCAAAGCTGCTAAAAAAACATAAATCCTTGAGTTAGGGAGTGAAATCCATTTTATATATCACTAACTTTGGGAATCCCTTCTAACACAATGGTCAAGCATGAGGTCGCATTGGGGCCGATAGAGCCCCCCCCTCTTATTTGGTATAGTAGGTGGTACCATAGAGGCCATAACATTTTAGACTTACTACACAAGGTGACAACATAGGGAAGGTGGTGTTGTACCTAGGATCGATGTTGTCTAGACTCACTCAGACTCCTTGGAGGGTTTCCCACTGCTCGGTGACATAACTTGCACCAGGGCATTAGTTCGTTAAGTAGGTTTTCAATGTAATTTCCCCACTCAATGAAACTCATCCCCTTCGCGCATCGATCCTGCGATGTTGGATTCCATCACCAACTAGCACTTCTTTGTGAGAAGGTTTGTTTGCATGCTTGACTCTTAGATTAATTAGAATCTGTTGTTTTTTGTCCTTAGTTGGCCTTAGGATTGAGTTTGTGTCTAATGGAATCAATTCTAGGATTATTCCTTATTTGATCAATACAAAATATGGATACTATTAAAATAAAAGGGAATAAAGAGGTAACAAATAGCTCATACCAAACTTATGTCTTATAATTCTCCAACATTGTTCTTTACACTTAGTGCAACAAAAACCAAATGGAATGGTTTACACAAGGTCATGACCGATAAAGCTCCATCTAATGAAAATGATACATGTGATTGGAGAATTCAAAATATTATCATAAACCCACATCTCATGTATTTGTACATGCACCATAGATTCACAATTGTTCATGAAGAGGTCTGGGAGAAATGCCTCCATGCAAAATTTTCCACATCAGAATTGTCCATGTCCTTGATGGAAATATATAAAATTATCTTCAAGATATTTTAGTCCTTTTGTTTCTTAAAAAGGATGATCCCATTCTGGAAGTGGTCAAAGACTACTTTTATCCCCCCTCTATCTAGTAAATGTTGTTGATTAAGGTTGGTTGTCATTGATGTCAACCCTTAAAGAAAGCCCCGTAGCACAAAGGTTTAGGTAATGGACCCAATATTTTTTTATGTAAATAGGACTCATTCTTGTTTTTTCATGGTTTATAAGAAGTAAATATGGATGAACTCCAAAGTGGTCCCCTTATGGTGAAAGCCCTCATGGGAAGACACTTTGCGAACTAAGAGAAACCATGCTTAATTGTGGAATAATGAGATTAAGGACAGTGAATTTGTTAGGGAAACTCTCCTATATGGATAGTGTTTGTCATTCCATTTCCGGTGGTATGTGTAATGTCACATAACTCCTCACGGTTAGAGAGTTATGGCCATGAGAAGTTGGAGACCCTAGGTTTGGGTAACAAACCCAAGTTTGTTTGATGGGTAACAGTATGATTTATGATATATTTTCAGATAATACTATTATATATGGATATTACATGTCATTCCATTTCTGGTGTATGTGGAACATCACATAACTCCTCACGGTTTGAGAGTTATGGCCTTACGAAGTTGGCAGACCCTCATATGTCATCTAGAAGCCGCAAAAGGTCAAAGTAGTCAAAGTGGTTTAAGAGATTTTAAAAGGTAAATAATAAAGTGAAGTAATGAGTGTATTATAATTCAAATTGAATACAAAATAAATTATTTCAATAATAAATTTAAGGGAGAAATTAGTAGTGGGTTAACACTAAAATAAGGAAAGTGGGGCCAAGTGACCTAGAAGATGTTTTTAAGGAAGCTACTTGGAGAGTATAAATAAGAGGCTAGGCTCTCTCATTTTAAACACACTTGATCATATTGAATATATATAGGTGTATAAGGTAACCAAGTATATCTAAGCCTAATTTATGAGTGAAGTGAAGAAAACAAGGCCGAAATGCAAGGAAGGATAAATTATTTTGACGGTTCTTTCTAAGGTATGTTTTTTTCATGTCATCTCACCATTTTTTCCATAACTTTTTTTCTATAATGATTCATACCTTGAAATTGCTATTCCATTTAGAAAAAATATCCAAGTATCTGTGGTAAACAATTCATATTGTGGGTCATTGTATTTTTTGAGTTACACTCTGTGGAAAATAGGGTTTGTGGCTAGTCCTTAAACTAGTCAAAAACATGTGTTTCGGGTAAAAACGTCATAAATTCTTCATAATAGATCCAAATTCAGTGAAACAAAATGTGTTTATTAGAGTAAATTCTTTAGTATGTTGTGTAACAGTTTCCAATTGATTCAACAAACATTTTGTGTGGGGCATGCTCTACAAGGCCGCTCTCTAGAATAAGCTAGATTTCAACAAGGTATGCCATTTTTTCTATAACTCCTTTTATGAGAGATTCCAAGTAGTGACACCTGGAGAAATTGTATAAAACACACTGACGAAAATTGTATATCATTTTCATATCTTTATTCATTACAGGTACAAAGTTATCATCATTTCAAGTTAGGGTTGTTGACTAATCCAAAAACTGGTCATGTGAGAAGTTTGATGAAGATGTTAGTCTCTTGTTGTCAAAGTTAAGGAAGTTTTGAAGGCATGTGATCAGATATACTAGGTCTATTACAGAGTTAAAAATCATATTTGGATGATGATGAGGGCTTTTCGTTAAGGTACATGTATGGTATAGGTTGATTACAGGTTGAGGTACAGGTTGATGCATGGTTCAGATTTATTGGTACAGATTTACAATGGTATATCTCATAGTGATAGTGTGACAGTGGTTCCATCATTCTACTTCTACTTTAGGGTGGTAGTATGGGGCAAGGACAGGTTGTTGTAGCCACCTTTCGGTTGTAGCCGGAGAACATAGGGGGTTGTAGCCTCCTTCTGGCTGTAGCCAGAGAATTGGGGAGTTGGAGCTTCCCTCAGGTTGTAGCCTGAGAAACTAGGGGGTTGGAGCCTCCTTCCAGTTGCAGCTAGAAAACAAAGGAATTTGGTTCTTCAAATGAATGTAATTCTTCAATACATATAAGAAAAAGAATTATGTGGTTTTCTTCCAATTTGGGTTTCCACATAAAACACTGGTGTACTGTGTATGTGTGTGATTGTTTATTTTTTACTGCTCATTATTGGATAATAATTTTACATTGATATAACATTTGAAGAAAAAGGATTATAATTATGCTATTACTGATTCACCCCTCCTCTCAGTAATCCAACAAATGCTACTTCTTATACTATCATTCCCCTACAACAGGGAGTGTTGTGTCCCTTTTCTAAAAAATAAGTGAGGTTCCTCTTCTTTGTCTTTGGCATCCTACATGGTTACTTCCCAAAGTAATTCCTTCTCTGTATTTTTACCTCTATATGATGGGGCCATTCAATTTAACATTATTTACATGGTAGGTTAAGCCACTTCTCATGATCACTTTCCCCATCTCCACCATTCGGTATATTGCCTCCAAGGTGTTGAGCTAGAGTTCTCACAAGGCCTTGATATATTGTGAGGTCCTCACATTCAACTCACTAAACCTCCCTCTTAGCTTGAAACTCACCTCTCTTCCAATCAAGAGGGAAGACCCTCCTCTTAGATCAACAATTGTTTCCCTTGATCTGACCCTCTCCCGACCTCTTCAACATATCCCCCCTTTGATGGAACATATATCTTTCCTTCTTTCTCTCAAGTGTTTGCTCCACTCACTATCCATGGCCCAATTGAACCTTGGGTCTCCCCATCAACCATCCCATTATCCCTTAGATCCACAAGTCTTGGTACATGTATGATGGTTCCTCAAACTTTACCTTTAACTTCTATCCTTGATATATTCTAAACAAGCAAAGTAAATGTGTAGCAACAACAATTGGCCCCTTACAATAAAAACTTTCCAAACCTTAGCCAAGGAATGTTAATGTCCTACTCCAAAACATTCATCTGCATATGTAAACCAAGTATTCATGTCAACCTATACACAATCTAAAAACAAAGAATTCATGTCAAACTGTACACAACACATAAACCACACATTCATGTAAACCTCTACACAACCCAAAAAACAAGCATACATCCAATATTCTCCCAACATCTTGGACAGGAATACATGCAGCCTAAAAAATCTAACGTTTAGGGAAACTATAATCCAATCATGAACATGTTCAATATTACACCCTCTTTCATCCATGGTATATGACCACATACTAATCCAAGTATGGGAGGAAAAGGTGGGATACCACCCTTTGACAATAACAAACCCCCCCCCGATGTCACATACTCAAACCAAACCTTGAGCTGAAATGAAGGAAGTAGGGATAAAGATCTTCATGCATCATATAGACCTTCCTACAAAAAAAAAATTATAAAATCTTTTCCCCTCAAATTGTAGTGACGTGGATTCCCCCAAAACTACTTGAATTGCCTAAATTCAATGGTTCTCAGACAAAGTAATACCTTGAGTGTCACCTATCAATACTTGATAGGCGATGTCATTCAATGGTTCCATCATCTCCCTAAAGATTCAATTTACAACCCTTATTGGCGAATTAGTTCATCCAATAATTTAACATCCCTCAACCAAATGAATCTTGTATCCTTAACCTTGTTAACCTCAAACAAGAAGATGGGGAATCTAAATAAACTTCCATTCATTGATGGTGTAAGGTTTTGCACGACTCTATGGAAAATATACCAGAATACACCTTTTATCACCTCTTTATCAAGGCCTTGAATGGAGACAACATGATCACAAATTATATCAGAGATACCCCTTCAACTGAAGATTCCATGGGCAACCTCCATCAAATAGAAAATGCCTAACTTAAGTCTGTTCTAGGAGAGAACATAGTTAAAACACCAAATCTGTGAGTCTCCAATAGAAATGCAATGCGATACATGGTGACATAAATGACCCTGCCCAAAATTGAAATTAGAACCATCTTTTAAATTAGAGAAAAGGAGAAACATCATGCATAAACCTCAAAAATTGGCATTTGGGGTAAATAACACAATAGCGACTCTCATAATACAAACAATTGTTGAAAACTTAAATAGTTGATGCAAACAAATGCCAAACTAATAGAGATCCTAAGCTTAATATTGGTTTCACATGAGAAAATGCCAAACTGAACAGTTGCAAGAATATGATGCCCGATCATGATATTTAAAGTCTTCCAAGAAGAACAAGAAGAAGAAGGCTTCTCTTGAAGAAAACTCCAATTCTTCCAAAGGAGAAGAGGTCGCTCCTAAATATTCTACAAAGAAGGAGAATTCTCATGTTAACCCTTCTTCTAGTTAGTCTACACTCAAAGTTATATAAATGATCCATATCGTTAGAGGTGCCCAAGCACTAGTGTTTGACTCTAACCTCAAAAGGCACCACCCTTCACCTGATTCTTTACCTAACCTCATTGACTTGGATATTTTCCTCCTGATGCATTAGGTAGGTCTTTCTTTAGATCAACCTACTCAAAAAATAACATTTATCCTTATTGACACTCGCAGTCCCCTACCTTCTCACTAGATTAGGTCCATATCTCAAACCATATGGGAATCTATTCATGAATATTCTAGTATTGTTCCTCCCCCCTCTCCCCAAGCTAGTTGATTTCTTTCTTCTTATTATTCTTCCTTCATTCAAAGGTAATTCTCTCACGTCTTTGAGATGTCGGCCTACATGAATGTTCTCTAAGCATGTACTGACTAGACAACCCATATAATTTAGTCCCTTTTACGGTTTCTCCCCTAGGCTTACAAAAGATTTGTCCCCTTCTATCTCCTTATATATTTCTCACATTCCTTTGAGAAAGGAATGACAAGCCAATATGGTAAACCCATTATTCATTTAGATCCATCACAATGATGTCACCATCAAATGAGTAATTTTTGATCCTATATTTTTTGTTAACATCATAAGAACTCCTATCTATCATGTCCTTAGTGTTAATTTATTTTCACCCACCTATTGGACCCTTTAAGGTTTCAGAAAATCTAATACTAGACCCCTCAATGCTATTTTGATCCCTATTTTTTTGGTCCTGAGATTGTAGACACCCATTTTTTAGTACTTCTAGTAGCCCTAGAGTACAACATCTACCTAGGTCGGCCTTAATTAGATGCAATGAATATATTTATCCTTTGCACCTTCAAAAGTGAGATCTTATTTTTACATGAAGGTGAGAATTAGTAGACTTTAGGGATATTACATTAATATGTCCTTAATATGTCCAAAACTAAGAGGGATATCACATTACATTACGTGGTTGACCACTATTCCGTACTATGAAATATAAGCATAATGCATATTGCTTTATGGATAAGTGAGTTGAATTAAGGGGCACCAACCTAGAGACTCACACCCTTCACTAATTTAGGAATCCACTGCATGCATGAGTGCCACTACTAATATTCGTAATTGCACCCTCTAATTTTGCATCCAAAACTAAAGATATAAAAATTTATTTAGAAATTTGAATATAGAAAAAAATGTTAAAAAATTGGAACTAGGATGAGGATGGACTACTCACTAACAACATCTGCACATGCAACTGAAGTTACAAACAAAAAGGTACCTGTCAGAGATTTCTTCGTTCAGTGAGAAAAAATTAGGACAAATAGAGGGAAATGCCACTGCGTCTAGTAGATATGATAAGAAAACAAGGACCAAAGGCGAAAAAGTCAAAAGAATATTATGTAGGCGAATGAAATATTTTCTTTCCAAAGAAGGATCATTCTCTTATGATGATGAGAGTATAGGAGACATAGAGGTACCACTCAAGTATAAGAATCTGCTGAAACAATGGGTACCTAAGGAGCTGCCTCCTATATATTTTGACTTCGTTGTCAACAACATCACATTGCACCATCCTCCTTGCATGGACTGGGGCTATTTTCCATGGATGGAATAACTGTAAAATACAAAATAGTAACTAAATTGATGGACTATGTCGGATCATGTTACAATTATAACGATTGGATGCGGCTAGTATGGTACATGCGAAGTACGAGGAGATATGCACTTGTTGCAAATTATATACAACTAATAAACAATGATAAAAATAAGGGAGTGAATATATATATTGATGGAAGGCCTAAATCTTCTGGCAATATCACAAGGTTTATAAACAACACACGACCCAAAACAACAAACAAGCAACCAAATTTCATATATGAGGGACACGAAGAGAATTGGGTAGTTTTGTGTGCAATAAAAAAGATATCTCTTGGGGAAGAGTTATTAGTGGATTACCATTTGAATTGAATAGAAACATCGAATAATAGTGTGCGGGTACTTATGCAACACCTCTTTAAGCATCCTCTACTTATTGCATTATATTTTTTTTTATCTTTAACATTGTTTTAAATATTTCACGGTCCCAATTTTATAATAATGTGGGAGGTTGATTGTTGAGGTTGATTTTATTTGGATGGAAAACAATTTTTTTTTATCGTTAACAATGTTCTAAATATTTGGGGGTTCTAATTATATTATAATGTCATAGGATGATCGTGGAAAAGGGCCAGCCGCAGAACATGTAAATGATTATCAAATTTGACTTTCATTTTATGTGAATTTTATTATTTTCTTATATAATTTTACTAAAATAACATTGTTTTTGTTGAAATTATATGTAGTCAGCAGGCCATGTTGATCATTATTCCATCGATGAGGAGGGGTTGTATTCATCCCTGATCTGATGGTATTAACAAAAAAAAAGTTCATTAAAGTGAACAAGGAGCTTTTTAGCTTATTAGATTGTCCATATCAAACTCCCGACGTCCTAGAAAAGATCAATTTCCTTATGTCACAACTTAACACATATAAGGTAATAACCATAATTTAAAGTGTTTTTCTCTAATGTACTCATATGTTCAATTATGAAACTTTGATCTTTAACTTTTACATTATCTCACGAAAAAAAATTCTTTTTTATAAAGATATTTTTGGAGCCTATTCATCCCGGTGTTGGTAGTAGTGGAATTGCATAGACGCCAAAGAGTCCTGATGTGGGTGGTCATACAAGTCCTAGAGTACTATTTACTTCTCCATATTTCACACCTAATGTATATAGGAGCCATGACACATACCGCCAGACATCCACACATTGGTCAGACTCTAGAGATGGTGACAGAGATGAGGTTGATGATGTGGTTGACATGGTTGCATTTCCTGGAGATAGACATGTGACAAGCACGAGGACCCTTCCGTGTACATTTTTGGTCGACGATAACGGACTTCCATTCAAACAAATAAGAATCCCAGGTGGTTTTTCATATTTTAATTGTTTCATTTTTTCCATCTCATACACAAATCATCTAGATTATTATTTTTAAATTAGTGATCATATATTTTTTTGTGCAGAAAACGACCATTTTTATAGGCACCTAGAGATCAATGCCTTGTTGATTTTTGGGGAAACCTTATGCATGAGGTGGAATTTCCAGAATTCCAACCTCAAAAAAGAAGTTATGGATTATCTTGAAGGCCTCTTTGGATTAGACACGTTCAATAAAAATGCGGTTACCTATGCAACAAGTGAATATTTAAAATATATGCGGCATGTTTATAGATGATGCTTGGCAATAAATCCTAGGTATGATCCTTCTCCCTTAATTCTAGAGATGGAGTGGAAGGCGATCATTGATGATGCAAAAGAAAATATAATGAAAAAATCAAGAGAAAAAATAACTGGTATCCCAAGGTAAATTACAATATTTTGATTTCAATACCAGCTTTAATTGTATTTAGATCTAAATAAAAGTGTGGTTATATATAACATACTTGAAAATTTTGATGATAGGTTTCCTGACACTTCGAAGGCAACCAAAGAAAGGATTGTCAAACATGGCCAACACAAGATAGGCCAAGGAGGCTACTCGAGGTTACAGTCATGAATCGTAAGTACCCAAACATCTCATGAATATTATTTGTATCGCCTTACAACCTTCATGTAATTGCAGCCAAAAACATTAAAAAAACATATTGTTATGCAATGCAGGGCGATGACTTTGGAACTGAAACCATGGAGGAAGACCTCCAACTTGGTTATAAGTACGTCTATAAATTTTTGGTTGATCATAGTAAAAGCATGGGGAAGACCCCAAGATCTAGTTTGCGGGATAAGGTAAATAAAAATCATTCCACATTAACCTTTCATTACTTATAAAATACGTAAATGTTTGATATCATCCATAATTTAATGTCTTACTTTGTTTTAATCAAAGGAGCAACACTATCAACGAAACCATTGGTACTGGAGAATAGAGCATTGATAGTGCAATGTAGCCAGAATATCATGGTCCTCCCCAACAACCCCATCCCAATGGGGTGCAACCCCGTCCCAGTGGGGTGCAGCCACAAGATGTTCCTCTAATTGAGGCCCACGATGGTAAAATGGTTGTATATTAATCATATACTTAATAATTTCGTACTTATAAATTTTGTCATTTGAATGGCATAAAATGTCATAGTTGAGCCTGCTCAACCTGAAGATCAGGTGAATAGGGAGTCCATTCCAATAGTGTCGACTAGAGGACCAGGTAAATAGCTACATTGTAGAGTTTTTTTTTAATATTAATGAACTACTTCAATGATATTTAAAAATTAGCCATATAAATTTAATATTTTTTATTTTTGTAGGTGATGGCCCCTCACAGTAGCCTCCACTTCATGGGTACGATACCAGACATGCTCAACATGAAAGGATTGAAACAACATCAGCTTCTGAAGAGAACCCAGTAAATGAAGACATGGAGATGGATGAATTACTTAAGAACTAGAAAACACAAAAGAAGACTAAAAGAAATTGATGATGTGTAATATTTTTATAAGACAATTAGATGTACATTATATAGCCGAACATGTAATGATGCATATAATGCATTTACATTATGGGTACTTTTTCATCTGATAATATATAGAAGGCTATTTCTATGGCTTGTATATATCTGTGAATGTAATTTTATTATACACTTAATGATAATTTCAGCTTCTCTTAGTCTTGGTATATATTGATTCAATAGTCCTTGGTTCTATTGGTTCTATTCATCCCTTGATCTGATGGTATTAATTAAAAAAAATATCATTAAAGAGAACAAGGAACTTGCTAGCTTATTAGATCGTCCATATCAAACTCTCAGCATCCTAGAAAATATCAATCTCCTTATGTCACAACTTAACACATATAAAGTAATAACCATAATTTAAAGTGTTTTTTTCTAATGTAATCATATGTTCAATTATGAAACTTTGTTCTTTAACTTTTACATTATCTCACGAAAAAACATTTTCTTTCTTATAAAGAGATTTTGGAGCCCGTTCAACACGATGCTGGTAGTAGTGGAATTGCATAGACGCCATAGAGTCCTGATGTGGGCGGTCATTCAATTACTAGAGTACTATTTACTTCTCCATATTTCATACCTAATTTAGATAGGAGCCATGACACACACCGCCAGACATCCATACATCGGTCAAACTCTAGAGATGGTGATAAACATGAGGCTGATGATGTGGTTGACATGGTTGCATTTCCTAGAGCTAGACGTGTGACAAGCATGAGGACCCTTCTGTGCATAGTTTTGGTCGATGATAATGAACTTCCATTAAAACAAATAAGACTCCAAGGTAGTTTTTCATATTTTAATTGTTTCATTTTTTCCATCTCATACACAAATAATCTAGATGATGATTTTTAAATTAATAATCATATATTTTTGTCTGTATAAAATGACCATTTTTATAGGCACCTAGAGAGCAAGGCCTTGTTGATTTTTTTGGAAACCTTACGCATGAGGTGGAATTTCTAGAATTCCAACCTCAAAAAAGAACTTATGGATTATCTCAAAGGCCTCTTTGGATTAGACACGTTCAATAAAAACACGGTTACCTATGCAACAGGAGAATATTTAAAATATATGCTAGATGTTTATAGATGAAGCTTGGCAGGGAATCCTAGGTATGAGCATCATCCCTTAATTCCAGAGAGGGAGTGGAAGGTGATCATTAATGACGCAAAAGAAAAGATATTGAAAAAATCAGGAGAAAAAATAACTGGTACCCCAAGGCAAATTACAATATTTTGATTTCAATACCAGCTATAATTTTCTTTAGATCTAAATAAAAGTGTGGTTATATATAACATACTTGAAAATTTTGATGATAGTTTTCCTGACACTTCGAAGGCAACCAAAGCAAGGATTGCCAAACATGGTCAACACAAGCTAGGCCAGGGCGGATACTCGAGGTTACAGTCATGAATCGTAAGTACCCAAACATCTCAAGAATATTATTTTTATTGCCTTACAACTTTCATGTAATTGCAACCAAAAACATTAAAAAAACATATTGTTATGCAATGCAGGGCAACGACTTCGAAACTAAAACCACGGAGGAAGACCTCCAACTTGGTTACAAGTATGCCTATAAATTTGTAGTTGATCATAGGAAAAGCATGGAGAAGACCCCAATATCTATTTTGTGGGATAAGGTAAACAAAAATCAGTTCACATTAACCTTTCATTACTTATAAAATACGTAAATGTTTGATGTCATCCATAATTTAATGTCTTACTTTGTTTTAATCAGGGGAGCATCACTATCAACAAAACCATTAGTATTGGACAACCGAGCATTGATAGTGCAATGCAGCTAGAAGATCATGGTGCTCCCCGGCAGCTCCATCCCAGTGGGGTGCAATCCCATCCCAGTGGGGTGCAGCCCCAAGATGTTCCTGTGACTGAGGCCCACGATGGTAAAATGGTTGTATATTAATCATATACTTAATAATTCCATATTTATAAATTTTGTTGTTTCAATGGAACATAATTCCATAGTTGAGCCTCCTTAACCTGAAGAGCAGGTGAATAGGGAAGCCATTCCAATGCTGTTGACTAGAGGACCAGGTAAATAATTACATTGTGTAGTTTTTTTTTAATATTAATGAACTACTTCAATGATATTTAAAAATTAGCCATATAAATTTAATATTTTTTGTTTTTGTAGGTGATGGCCCCTCATAGTAGCCTCCACACCGTGGGTATGAGACCAGACGTGCTCAATGTGAAAGGACTAAAAACATCAGCTTCTGAAGAGCACCCAGTAAATGAAGACATGGAGATGGATGAATTACTTAAGAACTGGAAAACACAAAAGAAGACTAAAATAAATTGATGATGTGTAATAATTTTATAAGACAGTTAGATGTACATTGTATATCTAAACATGTAATGATGCATATAATGCATTGACATTATGGGTACTTTTTCATCTAATAATATATACAAAGCAATTTCTATGGCTTGTATATATCCATGAATGTAATTTTATTATACACTTAATGATAATTTCAGCTTCTCTTAGTCTTGGTATATATTGATTCAATACTCCTTGGTTCTATTGGTTCTATTGGCCTTGACATACAATTTCTGCATCAATTTTTGGCTCCATGGATATCGTCCTAGCAATTTGAGGGCATTGGTAAACGTGAAATTTAAGAGATTGAATTGTTCAAGTTTAGATTTAAATTTTACATGCTTGTTTCTTTGTGGGTTTCAAGAGTTCCAAACTTGTATGACACCAACTGACATAGCATGGGGATTTTCATGCCATCAACCCCATCTCCTACATTGTCAATAGTCATGATCCTTTCTTCTACTGCTAGAATTATTCACGTATTGAGCCTTACAACATCTGAACCGATAATCAATATTTTTCATGGATCCAATTTAGATCATTTATCACTAGGGGAGATGTTGGTGAAGGAAAGGCTAGTTATAGAAGTTGATTGGTGTAGATGTTTTTGACATAGAATTCACCTATTAACTTATTTAGAGGTGAATATGGTTAATTAGAATCATAAGACAAAGGGGAACCTGGGTAGTGTTTACCTAATGCGGTTTGGTCAATAGTGATGATGTAGGCCTCATGGGGGAATGAATCACCAAAAAATGATAGAGATGATGACATGAATAGCATGTATGTAGTCATGGTTGAGAAGGATGTTGTAGTCTAAGGTTGTTTTCAATTAGATGTTAAGGAAAATTCCTTCATATTCAGATGGTCACCCATCAAATGATTATTCGTAGCTGATGAATTCCCTAATAGTGGGGTACTCTAAAACTATTGGATTTATTACACTATTTTCTCTACAAGTGGACATGGATCGTGTATTCTTTATTACTAATTGTAATCATGGCTAGATTCATATCCTTTATACCTTTATTGTATTAAAAGGTGTGATTAAGGTTGACCTAGTCAAACTTGATATGTGGGCTCAATAATTCTCTTGGGGTACCAGTTCTTGTTTTGTGGGAACCAAATATGTAGAATGGTAATCTCTTTGCCTTTTAAGATATAACATTAGAATCCAGAAAATACCCAGTGCCTTATGCTTGGGATATGGAGTCTAGGAAACAAATAGAACTTGAAAATCGATAAAGAAGAAGTGACAAAACTACCAAAAAACAAGTGTTATTTGTCAAGGACAGATTTGCTATAAATGTAACAACCATATGAAATTCTCAACAAAGGCACAACAATAGGATGATTTTAGGGGCTAAATTTCGCTCATGGGCTAATTTTCCATGGGTTTTCCCCAAAAAAGATTCGTTATTCTAAAAATGATTCTCCCAAATTATATAGGATAAAATTATTTACCTTCAAAATCACCAAACTTTTATACAAACTATATAAAATCCTTACAAATTTTCTTTTTTTTTATAAAAATATTGCTAAACATTTTATAGTTGGCATAGGAAGGATTAGTAAGATTCGTCGAGCTTTCTAAATTTTAAAATAAATTCCCCTCCTTAAAATCATCCCTACAACACATACATAAAATTCTTGCACCCACATAAGACATCAAAGATGAGATTAGTGTAAGAGAGATAACCTTCTATTGAATGATCAACCCTTAAGCTATCTCCTTTAGAAGGGGCACAAGCTATCTCAATTATTATTATTTTTTAAAATAAATATATGTTGGGTCATATCAGGAGTACCAATTCTCTTTGATATCTCATAAAAAGTTGAAATTCTTACAGTAACTTCCTCGCATTATGAAGAGCATGAATAATAATGATGTTAAGTGACAAAGTCCAAAGAACATTCATGCTTAACCACTTTATCAAGAACCCTAATGGCCTCCTCAATGTTTATTAATTCTTGCAAAGACCATTCATTAATGTAGTAAATGTTACAACATTAGGATTGTAGCCCTTGGACACCATATCATCCAAAACAATGTAAGCTTCCTCCCACCTACCTTCTTCACTGATTCAATTTTTCTTCGTCCAATTGCATCTGAGCCAAATTATTTACAACAACCATCTCTTTTAATATTCTACCCAATATTAGACCATCTATATAAACCCAAATGTCAACAATAATCATTGATCCAAGGAGATGAAAATTCATTTTGACAAAAAGACAATTGTATTCTATAGCATTAGCACAATTTAATAGATAAACAAAATATCCTCTTCTTGAATATGCACCCTCTCTACAAATATTAATTCATTCTAGTATCACAAGATTTTCATAACTTGAAAGAGAGAGAGAGACCTCCATTTTTTATTTTATTTTTATAACTTGGGACTTGAAAATAAGTCTAGTTTAGTAAATCAAGGTGAAGGCCTTCAGAATTTATCGATGTTGTTGGTGATTATTTACATATAATATCTATTGTTCATGAGGAATATAATGTCTCACATGGATTGAATTTTTGAGAGTTATTATTGTTGATTGCGTCACCTTAGCATGATATTTAGTAAGAATGTCAAATCTTCATAGTCATCTCGTTCAAAACCCATATGGTTTCTTAGAAAGTGAAACTCTTAGTGGAAACCAAAAGAAAAATAAGTGGAAAAAAATTCCAAAAGTAAAAACAAGCTTTTCCTACCATTTGTTCAAACCATTGTAGCACATCTTTGCAAAATCCAACAATGGATAT
>ML790916.1:381915-395506 GCA_009831015.1 Picea engelmannii | reverse complement strand
ATATATATATAAATGAAAAATAATCAAGCACTAATGTTTGTTTGAAGGCTAGTGGATTTTGTTCTAATGAAAAAATGTTTAGTGTAGTCCTCAAATGCCCACATAATATATGGCATGCATCCATATCAATTAGATTTTTCTAACTAGATTATAACCATTGGTTGCACAAGGGGCCAAGGGGCCAATAATGGTTATTATCTTTCCATTGAATGGTACAAGGGGCCAATCTTCCTAGGTAATTGTTAATGTTATTATTGCACTTCCTTCATAAGAATCAATTTGAAAATTGTCCTAGGAATTATTTTCTCTATACTATAATGAAAACGTTATCTAAAAAAGTACTGGTGATTCCCCATTCCTCCTACTATGCAAAACCAACCTAGAATTTCTGGCAGCCTTCCAAATTTTAAACCATTAAAGGCGAAAATTAAAATATATCATAAATAGCAAGTAGTTTATAGCCTTAAGTGTCCACACTAATAACAGAAATAATACATGTCTTCAAGAAATTGGAGTATTTTCCCAATCTCCCATGTATATGCATTACAAGACCAATTAGATGCAAGTCATTTTCTTTTCCTTTGACTTAGGGGGTTTCACATTTAGGTCAACCCTTTTCTTGTTCTATATCTAAACAAAAGCAATTTTCTAGAAAAACCAAGTATTATAGCTAAGATGAAAACTTTTTAAAAAGAAACACAAGAAAGGAAGCATGGGTACATGGGTAAGTGCATATGATGTGCTATCAGAATAGAGACCCTCCAAAAAAATAGGTACACTAGTACATGATTATGGATAATACTACAAAGTACAAACACAAACATATTTGTTTTCTTGTCTTTTAAGGGATATGGCCAACACTCTCCCTTCTCAAAACAGTAACATTTCCCAACATATGGGATATGTCTTGGTAGTCTTATATATCCTTGGGGACATCCATCCCCATTTGAGCATACCCGACACAGGTAAATCCTTGTTTTGCAGTATCCACCCCTTGTGTATGTATACCAATATAACTCTGAAATCAAGAAATGATATAAACTCTTTAGAAAAGGTGAAGTAAACCTAGATTCTAACTAAGGTTTTAAATAATGGTATGTATCAACAATGTATAGGGTATAATCAATACTCAATAATCAATAATCATGAAAAACTTCCACTTCAATTATTATTAACTAGATAAATTTTACAAACAAACAATTTTGGGTTTTCTTACAATACTCAATAGTCTTCAAAAACTTCCACTTCAACTATCATCAACTAGATGAAATTTAGAAACAAACAAATTTAGGTCAATGGACTTCAAGTTTAAACTCTATCTTTTTTAGAAACAAACAAATTTACGTGAAGGGACTTCAAATTTAGATTCTTTCTTTATTTTTCTTTGCATTATGAAATAACCAAAATAATAAACAATTATTTGATACAATTACTCTCTAATATTATCTTCAATATTTCTTGAAGGTTTTTTGGTAACGAATGTTATTATTATGTAGTTTTCCATCAAAACTAAATACTTTGATCAGTCTAAAACTTACAATTCATTCGAGAGGCATGGAGTGGTGAGCAAAAATTGTGTTACTCGAACTAATTAAAGACTTATTGTAAGGATTATAACATCAAATTTGATTATGCACTAGTGATGAGTCAATGGATGTATTGTATCTAACTACCCTATTTCTTTGTAACATCTTGATTTTGTGTGCGCTAAGCGAACTTATTCTTTGAGGACACTTTCTTGCAAGTGATCTGAATTATTATACTATTGGTTGTTGATTATGATTATGAGGCATTATGGATGTGATTATATGTTATTTTGTTGTATCGACTTAGACAGGTGCTCTTGACTCGGTTTTCTTGAGTGTGTAGAATTTGGACCTTGAGGATGCTAAGGCATCGATGAAACCCTTGGACTCTAGATCGAGTCAGGGAGTGGACTATTGGTTTAAGGTCTCTTCCTACAGAGCCTTATAAAACATAAATTTGATTATAATACATAAATTAAGTTAGAGAAATGTTATCCTAACATCTTCACAATTTCATAACCACAATATAACCATTCATCTTAATTAAATTTTATGAGAAGATCATAATAAATTATATAACATGGAAGAAAAATGAAAATACATACCTCTAACTGATGCTACCATTGTTTTGCAACTCTTCCTGATGCTCTTCTTGATGCACTGCCCAAAATCGTCTAACCACCCAGCTAGTTAGGAATAGAGCCTCTCTGGCTCCCTAGCTCCAGGATTCCATAAGGATTCCTAGCCCCCGAGCTCACAAATCCCAGCAACAGATGCCCCCTTGTAACAATCCTTCCACAAGCTTCTCCAACCAAAACCCATAATACAGTCTTCCAATCTCCCCCCCCTCAAAATATCCCTTCAAAAAAGAAATCCCCAATACAGTCTCCTAATATGAAAATTATTCTCCCTGCAAAAGTCCCCTTCTCCTGAGTGTTTCCCCCTCATAACCCCCTTCCCCATTCACCACCTCTTCCTTTCATTAAGACTCACTCACCTTATCTCTCCATTCAATGCCAACCACCTTATCCCTCCATTCAATGCCAACCACCTTATCCCGTTCTCCTTAATGGTTCCATCCTTCGATATGTTAAGTTTTCTTTTAATAAATTAAAATTTATTAAACTTAAATTTATTACCCAAATATTTAATGAGTTAATTAATTAATTAATATAGATTAAACAATTAATAATTCAGGACAATTAATTAATTAATTAATTAATTAAACTTAATATACTTTAAACAATTATTTAACTATGACAATTAATTATTTAACTAGGGTTGTTACATACACCCACCCTTCAGGAAAATTCGTCCCGAAGTTAAAGTATTTTATGATACAAGGGAAAAGACACATGGTTCACACATTCATAACAAATAACCGACATTATTAGTAAGTAAGCCAAAAAAACTCATACATACTAGTGTACATGTGCAAGAAATGCATGTGTAGCTAGTATATACAAGTCTTGTGCATGTACTAATAACAATAACTATCCTCCCTATAGTAATTTATGTATGCATCCAATCCATTCAACAAGACTATTCATTTTATAAAAGACAATAACCCAATCAAATTTTTGTGAAATCCTTTAATTACAATTATCTAGCTCAATAGTGTTATTTAGACAATTGTAGTTTAGTTAAGTAATTATGAGTATTCATATATACAATTTTTCTTTTTCAGAAGAAAAAACAATAAATTCCACCATAAGACAAATCTCCATACATTCTCAACTATTTATACTCATCCTTACTCCCTAACTTACTTCCATATTCCATTCCTATCCTTCCTAACTTATTTCCATCTTCCATTCCTATCCTTCCTCTACTGGACTATCTTGGAGCGTCAACTATATTGACCTAACTCCAAATAGAACCTGTAAGCGGAAGTGTCACTATCTTGACCAAGCTTCCCCAAAAGGAAACTGACAGTCATCATCACACATCTAGGGGAGCATGAGCTAACACCATCCTCCAATGACTCTAGGTTTTGGAGGATACATGGTGGGAAATGCCTCCACCCCTCCTAACAGGACTAGGGTCCACACCCTACAATGGAATATACTGTGGCACCATGTTGCTGGGATTTTTTGCATCATTTATTCAGTATTGGGCAGTCTCACCACCTAAAATCCTACATTGGTCTACATATCATAGCAATGCATCCAAGCCAATATAATTTTCACATACAAAGATTCATACCATATTGTTTCTCGGTCAGTGGTCATGACATCCACTTTTATTACCATTATCCCTTGGCTATTTCATAGCCCAATGACCTGCAGATTAGTCTGTAACACAAACTCATACATATATATGCATTATCATCATGTAATTGAATACAACTATAATTTTAATTCGGTATCCGCGTACCAACAACTTTAATCATCAAACTTTTCCAGTTAGAAATAGATATCATAATATCCCATAATTCAATTAATGTCACCCATTCATAGAATTCTCATTTACATAATATATTGCATCATATCCAACATCATTCAAATAGCATTTAAACCTTCATAGGATTCGCATTCACATAGTATATCGCATCATATCCTTCATCATCAATAACATTTAAACATTCATAGAATTTACATTGACATAGTAGATCACATCATATCCATCATCATCAATAAAATTTAATAATTCATAAAATTTACATTCTCACAATATATTGCATCATTATTCAAATATATTTAAACATTCATAAAGGTTCATATGTCTTAAAATTTCAAGTGTATCACTTAATAGTTTCACTGTGAATAGAAAATAAAGGTGTTTAGGCCTCAAGTAATCCTAGCTGTCTAAGTCAAAAGGTGGTGTTACATACACCTAACCTTTGAGAAACATATTCTCAAGGTGGTCAAAAAAGTGAGGGATAATCCCATCGTAATGTCTCGGCATCCTCCCAAGTAGAAGATATTGGACTATACTTGTCCCAATGGACCTTAATTTGGTCTACCAGACAGTTCCTGAGCTATCAGAATCTATGGTCCAATATGTGTAATGGTTCTACCATGAGGGTTCCCAAGTCTGATACCTGCAATTCCTTCCAATTTAGTTTATGTGATTCATCAGCAACATAATGACGTAGAAAAGATACATGAAAAACATTATGAGTTTTATGCAAGTGGGGTGGTAGTATGAGACGATAGGAAACAAGTCCAATTTTCTCTTGGATTTTGAATAGTCCTATAAATCGTGGTGACAACTTTGTCCCCTTCCCGAACCAAATGGTACTCTTATTAGGCCTGATACGAATGAAAACTTGATCTCTCACTTTATAACTTCGATCAGTCTTGTGTGCATCCGCATAATTTTTTTGTCTATCCTGTGCTTTTTTTAGTCTCTGCCTAATTTGAATCACCTATTCCTCCATTTATTGAATCAATTCTGGCCCAATTGTTACTCAGTCTTATAATCTATCCCAACTCAACAACATTCTTCATGGCCTTCCATATAGATCTTCGTAGGGTGGCATTCCGATGGAGCTATGAAAACTATTATTGTAGGCGAACTCTACCAAAGGTAGGTACTTCTCCCAATTGGTTTGATTATCCATAAAGTACATCCTAAGCATCTCTTCCATAACCTGATTTAATCTCTCAATTTCCCATCTGTTTCGAGATGATAAGTTGTACTTAAGTTCAACTAAGTCCCCAACACTTACTGCAAACTTGTCCAAAACCTAGAAGTGAATCTGAAGTCCCTATCTGAAATGATCTTCTTAGATATCCCATGCAAATAGATGACCTCACTTACAAACACATGCACCACATCAGTGACATCATAAGTGTCTCTAACCGGAATAAAATGAGTACTCTTGGTTAACTTATCAACTATTACAAGAATGGCATTGTGTCTATGAGATGTGAGTGACAACCCCACTACAAAATCCATAGAGATGACTTCCCACTTGGACATAGGGACATCATGTAGTTGTAGGAGACCTGGCGGGTGATGGTGGTTTGCTTTCACTTGTTAACACTCTAGGCACTTGGCGATGAAATGGACTACATCGCACTTCATGCCTATCCAGAAGAAAATCTTCCTCATGTCTTCGTACATCTTCTTCACACCCGGATGTGCATAATAAAGTGCTCTATGGGCTTCTTTTAGTATGATGCTTTGAATATCCCCACTTTCAGGGATGTACATACTTCCTCGATATCTTAATAGTTAGTCTTCTTACAGACTATATCCTTCATACTTTGGATCTAATTGCCTCCCACTCTAGAGGTTTGAAGAGTTGTGTCAACACATGTTCCCTGAGATTGACTTTCAAGGGTACCAAGGAGAAGACACGTGGCCTCCTACTCAAGGCATCCACGACCATATTCTCTTTTCCCTTGATATATGAAATACCAAAATTGTACTCACTCATGAACTCACTCCATCGCCTTTGCTTGGCATTTAGATCCCTTTGAGTGAAGAGATGTTTTAAACTTTGATGGTTCGTTTTGAGCTCAAAGTTTCGTCCTACTAGATAGTGCCTCCAAAGTTTTAGAGATAGCATTACAGCTGCCAACTCTAAATCATGAGTAGCATAAATCTCCTCGTGTTTCTTCAACTTCTTTAACGCATAATATATCACTCCCCCATCTTGCATTACCGCAGCCCCCAACCCTTGCTTCGAGGAATCCGTGCAGACTGTGAAGTCCTTTTCCATATCTGGCACTCGTAGAATTGGCGCACTAGTTAGTAACCTCTTAAGCTTGATGAATGCACTATCACATTCTTCTGTCCATTCATACCTGACTCCCTTGCGCTGCAAAGTGGTGATGGGTTTCTCTATTTTAGAGAACCCTTCCACATATCTCCGATAATAACCTACTAGCCCAATGACACTTCTTACCTCATGAACATTTTTCGACACTGACCACTCCATAATGGCCTTTAGATTTTGTGGGTCCACGGAGATTCCTTCTCCGAAAATGATATGACCTAAATAGTGAATTTCTTTCTAGAAGAAGGAGCACTTCGAAAAATTCCCATATAATTTGTTCTCTCTAAGGCAGGACAACACCACTCGCAAGTGTTCCTCATGCTCTCTTTCATTCCTGGAATAGACGAGGATATAATCTAAAAATACTTATACAAAGAGGTCTAAGTACTTTTGGAATACACCATTCACGAGCTCATGAATATTGCTGGTGCATTGGTCAATCTGAATGCCCAAACCAAGTTCGAAAGGCAGTTTTAGGACTATCACCTTCCTTAATCCTTAACTGGTGATACCTTGATCACAAATCAATTTTTGAGAATATCGTTGCTCCTTTCATCTGATTAAAGAGATCATCTATCCATGGAATTGGGTACCTATTCTTCACTGTAGCACGGTTCAAGTCCCTGTAATCTATACACAGTTGTAAGGAACCGTCCTTCTTCTTCACAAATATTACTGGTGCACCCCAAGGTGAGACACTAGGCCTTATTATCCCTAAGTTGAGTAGCTCTTTCAACTGTATCTGCAACTCACAAAGTTATGGCACTGTCATCCTATATGGAGTCTTGGAAATTGGTTCTGCACCAGGTTTTAGCTCAATAGTAAAATCAAGCTACCTCTCAGGAGGTAACCCTGGAAACTCGTTCGGAAAAACATCCTTAAACTCTAACAATACTAGGTACTAATCTAAGGAGGGTCCCTTCCTTTCATTCAATGCTTCCACAACATAAAGTTAACACCCTTTCCTCATGCACCGTTTAACCTTCATAGTTTAGATAAAGTGTAGAGACACCTTTCTCCATACACCATGGATCTCTACTAGCCTTCCTGCATCATCAACACAAAGCACCCTTTTTGCGAAACAGTCTACCATAGCTCGATGAGATTCTAACCAGTCCATTCCAATGATTAGGTCATATGCCTCGAGAGTTGTGATGTATACTTTCAACCTAGTAGTACACACCCCCAGGTCTACTAGACAATTGTCAACTCTTGGTCCTACTGCTTGTTTTTCCCCCGAAGCCATATTGACTTGTTTAAAGTAATCATTCTCGTAGGCTACCAACCCACTCTTCTCTAATTGAGATGGTGAAATGAAACTATCTGTAGCACCAGAATCAAATAAAACTTTAACATTGATATTATTTAGCGTACCTGACGATTCCACCACCATGGATTGATGTTCTTCCTAGCGATTATTAACTGTTGCATAAATTTGGTGTCTACCACTTGCTCTTCCCATCAGGGCCTTTCCTTCTCTATGCACAAATCCTGATTGTAACTTTGGGTAGTCACACTGGTAATGGGGTCCTCCACACCCCCAACACGTAACACAAGATGGAACCTATGCACTGCTTTGTGATGGTCTCTAAAATGAGATCCTTCCCCTGGAACCCCTGCCCCTACTAGCTGCTCCCTGAGATGGTCGTGGACCTACCTGTGTCATTGGTGATGAACGGGATGCCACACTCGCTGCCATTGAAATACCTATGGTGACTGTCCTTGGTGCGACTCTATTACCATATGGAGGTGGCCTTGAGCTCCCTCCCCTGGAAAATTTCCTAGGGGCCTTCCCCATGAATCTAGGACAATGCGGAAAGGTCGACCTCATAGCTCCATTTAATTTCATGCGTTCCTTAGCGTAATGTGCATTTTCTACTGCTTCCGCTACAGAATACGGTGTCCACATCTGCACCATGGCCCTTATCGTAGGGTTTAACCCATAGACAAAGCGTTCTGCCTATCATTGATCATTATCCATGTATGAAACATATTTGACCAATTCCATAAACTTGATCTTGTATTCTTCTACAGTCATGTTTCCCTATACTAGAGCATGAAATGCTCCCACCTATTGTTCCTCATAGTAAGCTGGTAGATATTTCCTTCGGAACCTCTCCTCAAAAAGTTCCCAAGAGACGGTGTCTAGGGTAAGGTGCAACTGCCTCTCCTTGTTTCCCCACCAGTTCAAGGCACTGTCTCTCAACTGAAAAATCATTATCTTCTCATTTGAAGTGGACGCATAGTCTCTTAAGGAAAAACACCTTGTCATTCCTTCCAACCATGCCTTTGCACATTCACTGGCACGACCCCCGACAAACTCTAGAAGTTTGATCTTCTGCAGTTTTCTAGTGATGTCCTCAGGTGGAGGTCCTCCCCCTGAATCCATTGACACTTCAGTATTACCTGTTCCAGATGGTGGGGGCTCCACTTCGACCCCTATTGGCTGATGCCCCTTTAAAGTCTCAGTTATGGCCTCCAAAGAGCACCGAATGAGGGCTAATTCTAACGATGGTGGTGGTGGCGTTGGCGGTCCCTACGACGATGCCCCTCTGCCTCGATTTCCTTGAGTCCTAACCATCCTATATAATTGGATCTGCATCGACAAAAATTTTGTTAGGGTGAGTCTAGGACAATTCACATTTGCACAACTTAAACTAGAAAACAAGGTTAGGCATAAGTTTTTTTTTTTACCTATTTGTAAACAGACGTTACTGTCTTTAGGGGAAGTGGCTAGGTCAGGGTCGAAAGCCTCTAAGATTGGTGTCTTCGCCTAAGAAAACTACTAACTCCCTTGCCTGGTAGCTACACTAGCATTGTACCACACTCGTCGATTCCTCTAACTTACTTTCTTAGTGTGCATGGAGCCCCCTCCCGCTTATCCTAGTTTAAATCTTTGAAATTTTCTTTAAAACTAGGTAAGGTGATCTTGAATATAATGTTGATTAATTATTAAAAACCTACTAACCTAGACTAAACTTTAACCTAAGTTTCAATAGTCTTAATCAACATATCTAATCCAATCCAAAATTTAATATTATTATTAGTATCCTTATCATGTACATATTAACATTTAATCACTTAATTAATTACTCATATTATTAATCACCTATTAACATTAATTAATACTAGGTACCTTACTTTAATCAATCGCTTAATTAAGTGAAATAATTCAATTTAAAATTCTAAACCCATTTAAAACCAATACATTTTCAATTTAGTTAAATTTAAAACAATTAAGGTTTTAAATTTAAAAAAATAAAAAATAAATTTGAAACAATTGAGCTTTAAATATAAAAAATTAAAACAAATTAACATAAATAAATAATTAAAACAATAATAAAAATTAAAAATTAAAATAAATTAAAATAAATTAAAATAAATATTAAATTTAAACAATAAATAAATAAATAAATAAATAATTTAAATATTGAAATGGGCATCGCGGGTCCTCGCATGAGGCCCACGTGCCCCCTCCCTCTTTTACTGCTTGTCCACGCCAAATAAAAAAAATAATTAAAAAAAACAACTACTGAAACCCTAACCCCAACTTACTCTTGCATTTTCCCTAATCTTGTCGCTCCACCCATGGTCTCTCGCTTATGGCTTCCCTTGTTGGGCGTTTGATGGCTCACGGCTTGGGTGTTGGTGGTGGTGGCTGCCATGTGCTTTCACTAGGGTATACACATCCATTACAAGGAATGTCGTGAGTTTGATATCACACAATCACCCGTGTTGAAGTCCCAGATTCAGAGGCCTTTTAGTCAGAAGTCGAGCATAGATGGTGGTTGTGGGTGACCATGCGAAGTCAGAGACTCCCTCGCTATGCTCACGGAGTTGTCGCTTGAATGCAGAGGTAGAGGTGGTCTAAGGCGTAGTCAATGGATGCATAGTGCACCCCTATTATGTCTCTCTCATGAGCTCCTCCTTGTGTCCTGAGGCTTGGCGGGTTAGGCGCTCGGTTTCAGCTATAAATGGTGTGAACAACTGTGGTATGCTTGGCTCCACTAGGGTTTTGAAACATAGGTTGTTATCCCTGATATAGTGACCATAACGAAGGGTATTGGAAATGGGATTCCCCTAGGAGCAGTTGTAGCAACTCCTGAAATTGCAAGTGTTATGGCAGAACGTATTCAATTCAACACTTTTGGTGGAAATCATGTTTTCTCTGTTGATGGCCTTATCATTTTAAAGGTGCTGGACAAAGAAAAACGACAAGAACATTGTGTTGTTGTGGGTTCTTTTTTTTTTACATGAGTGCTTAAGAGTTATCCAAGAGAAACATGAATTCATAGGAGATATAAGGGAAAGGGGCTCGATGATTGGTATTGAGTTGGTGACTGACCAGAAGACATAGTACCTGTTTGATGAAACATAAGAAGCAAAGTCACGGTGCTTGGCTTTGACATGATTCGTGTTTTATATATAGTTTCTAACGCATGTTCTATTTGATAGAAGGTGCTAGAATGCTTGGAGATTGGCCCTTAGCCAATAATTTGGGCTACATAATGTTTCAATAGTTTGATTCCTCATAAAAAAAAATTGAATTCGTAGCTCCCCTTTTTTTTTTGGAAGGAGCTTCCGTATATGTGGAAAACCTCAAAATGTTGATAATGCTTGTTTGTTGCTCCTTCATTTAGCCTAGTTTTTTTTTTTTACTGTGACAGGTCAGTTGAATGTTATGCGTAGTGCAATTGAGTATCAATAATGTTGTGATTGAGTTTTTTGGCATAATGGTTTCCAGCATATGTTTTTTTTTGTGGTAGAGTAGAAGAATTTGTTATAACCAGATTTTCTGATAAACTACTATACCCTGCCAAACTTAATGTTTATTTATATTTACTTATGTTGTTATGGATTTGTTGTACTTACGTTTTCCATTATTGTTAACCTGTTGTGGTTATTGTTGTTATAATACTACAGTTTGTTGCAATAAATCCACACAAAATTAGAAATTGTCCATCCCCTTAGAATCATAACAGTGTCATTAGAGCCCCATTTAATAACATATTTTCATATCAAAATATATTTTTGATAGTGAGCACAGGAATTTCCATCTAGAATTGTTCCTAGCAGTTAGAAATAATTATAGGCATAGATCTCGGAGTAGGAACTGTCGCTCAAAGGCCGTGGAGAATCTTTCTTTCAGATTGCTCAAACTTATATCTTGGAGCTTGGGGTTGTCGGCTGGTTATTTCAATTCCAAATTTGAGGAACCCACTTCTAGTCTGAGGTTGAATCATTATTTTCCATGCCCTGTGTCAGAGCTGGCTTTTGGGGTGGGTTTCCACAAGGACTTGAGGAGCTTGCTTGTATTCGTGCGCCTGAGAAGGAAAAGGCCTTTGACAACTTCTTTAGGCTAGTGTTTACAGGTTCGTTTTTTTTTTATAATACCAATTTTATTTAGAAAAGTAAGTAGTAATAAAAAAATATTTTAAGTAGATTTGTATATACATAAAAAAAAAAAAACAATTCTTTTTTAAAAGAGAAAAAATCTCACTTGATTTTTTTTTTATAAAGAAAAAGATCATCTATCATTTATGAGGATTCTTATAGGTTATAGGTTAACAAGTGTTGGTTCTCATAGATTAAATACATTTTGGGGCTCTTTTGTACCACCTACCCCTTTAGCTACAACAATTTCTAAGGTTTTCTGGGTTATTTTGGTTGTTAACAGGCTACAGGTTATATATATATTTTTGTTAAAGGGATGTAACCGTTTCAAGGTTGCAAGCCCAGGTTTTTTCATGGTTGATTAAGGATCATAAGGTACAACATTTAGCCTTGAGTCAAGAGGATGGGTGGGTAGGTAGGCCCTTGACCCCAGATTTTAAACTAGGGCTCTGATACCATGTGTAAGGTCTCTTCCTACAGAGCCTTATAAAACATAAATTAAATTAGAGAAATACTATCCTAACATATTCACAATTTCATAACCAACATATAACCATACATCTTAATTAAATTTTATCAGCAGATCATAATAAATTATATAACACAGCAAAAAAATGAAAATACATACCTCTAACTAATGCTACCACTATTTTGCAACTCTGCCTGATGCTCTGCTTGATGCACTACCCAAAACCGTCTAACCACCCAGCCAGCTAGGAACATGTAGTAGCCGAATAAATTTAACATTAATTAATTCCACAAACATAACAGTAACTGCTACTTGATTTCCGAAAATTCAATAATTCCTTTTAATTTAGCACATACGCATGTTAAATTTATCAATGAATATTAATTTTATAACAGAATAAAACAAATACATAATTTTAAAATACCTTGGTCTGATGCTAATTCCCCCGTCGATCTGGTTGTTCATTGCTGAACTGTGTCAAACACTGCCCAAAACTTGTTTCCACCCGGCCAACTAGGACAGCTTCCTAGCTCCAGGAAATCATATGGATATCCTGGCCCCCGTGCCCAAAACCTCCAGCAAACCGGTGCCCCCTATACCAATCCTTCCCGACTACAGAACTCAAACTCTCCTCTCTGCAAATCCAAGAGAACCCCCAAAATAAAATTCCCCGTAGAATGATAATACTCTCCCCAAAAGAATTCCTTCCACTGTAAGGCTCTCCCCGTCATATTCCCCATTCACCGATTCCCGCTCCTTCATTACTTTCCTTATCCATTTATTTATTATCTTATCCTTTCGTATTTATTATCTTATCTTATATTTAATGTCCTATCCCTTCCCGAATACGTAAGCCTTTAACAAATTAAACTTATTAACCTCTTTAATTCTTTACTTTATTAATTAATGAGTCAATTAATAATTAATTAGTCCTTGACAGACATGAACAAGTAATTAATAATAATTAATTAGTTAATATTATTTAAGAAATAATTATTGTTTAGCTAACCTTTAGGATAGTTAGATTATTAAATTAATTGTAATTAATAATCCTATACATTTATTTAAGCAGGGTTGTTACATACACCCATCCTTCAGGAAACTTCGTCCCGAAGTTAAGGTATCTTATGGTACAAAGGAAAAGAAACATGGTTCACACATTCATAACAAGTAACCGACATTATCAGTAAGTAAGTCAAGAAAACTCATACATACTAGTGTATATGTACAAGAAATGCATGTGTAGCTAGTACATACAAGTCTCGTGCATGTACTAATAATCAAAACTATCATCCTTTAGTAATTTATGTATGCATCCAATCGAGTCAGTAAGACTAGTCTTTTATAAAAGACAACAAACCAATCAATTGTTTGAGAAATCCTTTAATTACTATTATCCGGTTCAACAATTTTATTTAAACAACTGTGGTTTAGTTACGTAATAATGAATATTCATATATACACATTTCTCTT
>ML790916.1:341051-381865 GCA_009831015.1 Picea engelmannii | reverse complement strand
ATTCCTATCCTTCCTCTGCTAGACTATCTTAGAGCGTCAACTATATTGACCTAACTCCAAATAGAACTCGTAAGTGGAAGTGTCGCTATCTCGACCAAGCTTCCCTAGTAGGCATCTGACAGTCATCATCACACATCTTGGGGAGCGTGAACTAACACCATCCTCCCATGACTTCAGGTTTCAGAGGATACACGGTGAGAAATGCCTCCACCCCTCCTAATCATAACTAGGGTCGACACCCTACAATGGAATATACAGTGGCACCATGTTGCTGGGGGTTTTGTCATCGTTTATTCAGTTTTGGGCAGTGTCATCACCTGAAACCATGCACTGGTCCACATATCATAGCGATGCATCCAAACCAATATAAATTCCACATGCAATATCCATACCATAATGCTTCTCGGTTAGTGGTCCTGATATCCACTTTCATCATCATTATCCCTTGGCTATTTCATAGCCCATAACCTATAGATTAGTCTGTAACACAAACTCATACATTTCTATGAATTATCATCATGTAATTGCATACTGTCATCATTTCAATTTGGTATCCCTGTACTGATAAATTAACATCAAAGTTTTCCAGTTAGAAATAGATCTCATAATATCCCATAATTCAATTTCGACACCCATTCATAAGATTATCATTTACCCAAAATAGATTTCTTCATATCCAACATCATCCTAATAGCATTTAAACATTCATTAAATTCACATTCTCACAATATGTCGCATCATATACATCATCATCAATAACATTTAATCATTCATAAAAGTTCATACATTTAAAGTTTAGGTGTATCACTTAATAGTTTCATTGTGACTAGAAAAATAAGTATATAGGCCTCAGGTAATCCTGGTTTTCTAAGTCAAAAGGTGGTGTTACATACACCCAACCTTCGAGAAACATGTTCTCGAGGTGGTCAAAAAAGTGAGGGATAGTCTCGTCATAGTGTCTCGGCGTCTTCCCAAGTAGCAGATCCTGGACTATACTTGTCCCACTGGACATTAACTTGGTCTACCAGACGGTTCCTGAGCTGTCAGACTCTACGGTCCAATATGCATAATGGTTCTACCGTGAGGGTTCCCACGTCCGATACCTGCAATTCCTTCCAATTTAGTTTATGTGATTCATCAGCAACATAATGACATAAAACAGATACATGAAATACATTATGAGTTTTATGCAAGTGAGGTGGAAGTACGAGACGATATGCAACGGGTCCAATTTTCTCTTGCATCCTAAATGGTCCTATAAATCGAGGTGACAACTTTTTCCCCTTCCCAAACCATATGGTACTCTTATTAGGCTTGATACAAATGAAAGCCTGGTCTCCCACTTCATAACTTCGGTCGGTCCTGTGTACATCCGCATAGCTTTTCTGCCTATCCTGTGCTTCCTTTAGTCTCTGCCTAATCTGAATCACCTATTCTTCCATCTCTTGAATCAATTCTGGCCCAACTATTACTCGGTCTTCTAGTCTATCCCAACTCAATGGAGTTATGCATGGCCTCCCATACAAATCTTCATAGGGTGGCATTCTGATGGAACTATGAAAATTGTTATTGTAGGTAAAATCTACCAAAGGTAATGTTAGAAAAACAGGACCGTGGAGCAATAAAATAAAAAAAATCCAGAAACAAAACATAGAAGACACACAATACAAGAGAGACACAAATTTATGTGGTTCACCCAGTGTGGGCTATGTCCACCAGAGAAATTGCCAGGTCCTTCCTTTATTATTATCCAGCAAATGAAGGGATACAACCTACAGCAAAACCCGCTGTAACTTCCTCTTCTTTCTCTCACAGTCTCCTCTCTCAGAATACAATATTCACCATCATCAATCACTGCAATACATTTCCCTCATAAAAGAGAGTTGCCTTCTAGGGCAAAAAACCCTAACATAATCTCTACCGTTAGATCTGCGACCTTATAATGAACAGTCCAGATTTACAATGAAATTACAATATACTTTTACAAGGCAATTTTTGCTTCGGGGGCCCGCATGCCCCCAGACCCCCTGGACCCCGCAGAGGGGGTACCCCCCCTTTGCACTCCCCCGCATGGAAGAGTGTACATAATTCTGGGGTGTAAATACTTCATGGGGTATAAACACGGCTGAAAGCAAAAGACCTCTAAATCAGGAAGATAATCAGGCTCCACAACCAACAGGTAAGTACTTCTAAGCATGTCTTCCATGAGTTGATTTACTCTCAGTTTTCCCATCTGTTTCAGGATGATAATTTGTGCATAAGTTCAACTGAGTCCCCAATGCTGACTATAAACTTGTCCAAAACCTAGAAGTGAATCTGGAGTCCCTATCTGAAATGTTCTTCTTAGGTATCCTGTACAAATGGATAACCTCACTTACAAACACATGTTCCACATCAGTGACATCGTAAGTGTCTCTAACCGGAATAAAATGAGCACTCTTGGTTAACTTATCCACTATCACAAGAATGGCATTGTGTCTATGAGATGTGAGCGACAACCCCACAACAAAATCCATAGAGATGATTTCCCATTTGGACATAGGAACATCATGTGGTTGTAGGAGGCCTACTAGGTGGTGGTGGTCGGCTTTCACTTGTTGACACTCTAGGAATTTGGCGACAAAATGGACTACATCGCGCTTCATGCCTACCCAAAAGAAGAGCTTCCTCATATTTTCATACATCTTCTTCACACCCAGATGAGCACAATAAAGTGCTCTATGGGCTTCCTTCAGTATGATGCTTCAAATATCCCCATTCTCAAGGATGTACATCCTTCCTCGATATCTTAACAGTCCATCTGTTTCCAGAATATATCCTTCATACTTTGGGTCTAAATACCTCCCGCTCTAGAGGTTTGAAGTAACCTTTAAATACCAACTGTCTCCTGGGAGTTGTGTCACCACATGTTCTCTCAAATTGACCTTTAAGGTTACCAAGGAGAAGATACGTGGTCTCCTACTCAAGGCATATGTGACCACATTTTCCTTTCCCTTGATGTACGAAATACAAAAATCGTACTCACTCATAAACTCACTCCATCACCTTTGCATGGCATTCATATCTCTTTGAGTGAAGAGATGTTTTAAACTTTGATGGTTCGTTTTGAGCTCAAAGTTTCGCACAACCAGATAGTGCCTCCAAAGTTTCATAGCTAGCATTACAGCTTCCAACTCTAAATCATGAGTCACATATAGCTCCTCATGTTTCTTCAACTTCCTTGACGCATAAGCTATCACTCCTCCATCCTGCATTAGCATGGCCCCCAACCCTTGCTTCGAGGCATCCGTGCAGACTGTGAAGTCCTTTTCCATATCCGACACTCGTAAAATTGGCACACTAGTTAGTAACCTCTTAAGCTCAATGAATGCACTATCACATTCTTCTGTCTATTCATACATGACCCCCTTGCATTGCAAGGTGGTGACGGGTTTCGCTATTTTTGAGAATCCTTCCACAAATCTCCGGTAATAAGCTGCTAGTCCCATGAAGCTTCTTACCTCATGGGCATTTTTCGGCACTGGCCACACCATAATGGCCTCTACTTTTTCTAGGTCCACTGAGATTCCTTCGCCGGAAATGATATGACCTAAATAGTGGATCTCTTTCTAGAAGAAGGAACACTTTGACAACTTGCCATATAATTTGTTCTCCCTAAGGCAGGACAACACTGCTCGTAGTTGTTCCTCATGTTCTCTTTCATTCTTGGAATAGATGAGGATGTCATCTAGAAATACTTGTACAAAACGGTCTAAGTACTTCCAGAATATGTCGTTCATGAGGCTCGTGAATACTGCTGGCACATTGGTCAATATGAAAGGTACTACAACAAACTCGTAATGTCCAAACCGAGTTCGGAAGACATTTTTTGGGATATCACCTTCCTTAATCCTTAACTAATGATACCCTGATCGCAAATCAATCTTTGAGAATACCGTTGCTCCTTTCATCTGATCGAAGAGGTCATCTATTCGCAACATTGGGTACCTATTTTTCACTGTAGCACGGTTCAAGTCCCTATAGTCTATACACAGTCATAAGGATCCATCCTTCTTCTTTACAAAAATTATCGATGTGCCCCAAGGTGAGACACTGGGCCTTATTAGCCCTAGTCTAGTAACTCTTTCAACTGCATTTGGAATTTACAAAGTTCTGGCGCTGTCATCCGATACGGAGTCTTGGAGATTGGTTCTGCACTAGGTTTTAGCTCAATGGTAAAGTCAAGCTCCCTCTCAGAAGGTAACCCTGGTAACTCGTTCGGAAAAACATCAGAGGGTCCCTTCCTTTCATTCACTACTTCCACTACATAAAGTCGACACCCTTGCCTCAAGCATTGGTTAACCTTCATAGTTGATATAAAGAGTAACGACACTTTTCTCTGTACACCTTGGATCTCTACTGGTCTTCCTTCATCGTCGACACAAAGCACCTTATTTGCGAAACAATCTACCATGGCTCGGTGAGATGCTAACCAATCCATTCCAATGATTAGGCCATATGCCCCGAGAGTAGTGACGTATACCTTCAACCTGGTAGTACACACTCCCAGGTCTACTATACAATTATCAACACTAGGTCATACCACTTATTTTTCCCTCGAATCCATCTCAACTTGTTTAAAGTCATCGTGCTCGTAGGCTTCCAAAACACTCTTTTCTAATGCAGATGGTGAAATGAAACTATCTGTCGCACCAGAATAAAAAAAAATCTTAATATTGATATGATTTAACATACTTGATGAATCCACCACCGTGGATTGATGTTCGGCCTGGCAGTTATTAACCGTTGCGTAAATCTGGTGGATGCTACTTGATCTCCCCATCGATGCCTTTCCTTCTCTATGCATGAACCCTGATTGTAACTCTGCGCAGTCACGCTGGTAATGGGGTCCTCCGCACCCCCAATAGGTAACACGAGATTGAACTTGTGCACTGTTATGTGACTGTCTCTGAAATGAGTTCCTTCCCCTGGAACCCCTGCCCCTACTAGCTGATCCCTGAGATGGTCGTGGACCTGTCTGCGTTGTTGGTGATGAACGGGATGTTGCACTCATTGCCATCGAAATCCCTACCACTACTGTCCTTTATGTGACTCTGTTACCATATGGAGGTGGCCTTGAGCTCCCTCCCCTAGGAAATGTCCTCGGGGCCTTCCCTACGAATCCAGGGCGATGCGGAAATGTCGATCTTGTACCCCCAGTTAAGTTCATGTGTTCTTCCGCATAACGCACATTTTCCATTGCCTCCGCTACTGAAGATGGTTTCCACATCTGCACCATAGCTCTTATCTTAGGGTTCAATCCATAGATGAAGCACTCTGCCTGTCGTTGGTTATTATCCATATACGAAACATATTTGACCAGTTCCATAAATCTGATCTCATATTCTTCTACAGTTCTGTTTACCTGTACAAAGGCATGAAATGCCCCTACCTGTTGTTCCTCGTAGTATGGTGGTAGATATTTCCTTTGGAACCTCTCCTCGAAAAGTTCCCAAGATACTGTGTCTAGGGTAAGGTGCATTTGTCTTTCCAGGTTGCCCCACCAGTTCAAGGCACTGTCTCTTAACTGAAAAATTATGATCTTTTCCTTTGAGTTGGATGCATAGTCCCTTAAGGCAAAACACCTTGTCATGCCTTCCAACCATGCTTCCGCACGTTCACTGGCGCGACCCCCAACAAAATCTAGAATTTTTATCTTCTTTAATTCTCGCGTGATGTCTTTGGGTGGAGGTCCTCCCCCTGAATCCCTTGATGCTTCTGGATTACCCGTTCCATATGGTGGGGGTTCCACTTCAGTCCCTGCCGGTTGTTGCCCCTTTAAAGTCTCATTAATGGCTTCCAATGAGCGCAGTATGAGAGCTAGTTCATGCAATGGTGGTGGTGGCATTGGTGGTGTTGGTGGTGCTTTTGATGATGCTCCCCTGCCTCAACTCCCTCGAGTCATGACCATATTGTATGCTTTAACCTACATCAACCAAAGTTGTCAGGGTGAGTTCCAAGACGTTTCAAACTGGTTCTACTTAAACTAGAAACAAGGTTAGGCGTAAGTTTTCTTTACTTGTCTGTAAACAGACATTACTCCTTTAGGGGATTGGCTAGGTTAGGGTCAAGATTAAGCATCTAAGCTTGATTTCTTCAACCCTATGAAAACAAATATTGGTTCCCTTGCCCTGTAGCTATGCTAGCCTTGCACCATACTCACCACTTCCTATGCTTACTCTCCTAGTGTATATGTTGCCTCCTTCCCACTTGTCCTAGTCTAAGCCCCTTTAACTTTTCTCTTATAACTAAATATCCTTCGATGCTTGACTCAGGAGATTTTCCTTGGTGCGTAGTGTTGGCATTGTCGATTGCTACATTGAGATTTAGCGTTGACTTTGACTGGTGGAATGGAGTGGAGGGACTTGGCGCTCGGCTCGACGAATTGTGTGTATGGTCTTGTGAACCTGATGCTTGGACAATCAGAGTTTATACTTGGAATACAAAGATTAGCGGCGCCAAATAAGCTTTTACCTTGATTTTCGGTGCATTCACTAATTATGATTCATCTCGGTTAGCTGGCTCCGGATCAATAGGTTAGGTAATAAGCCAGTTAGTCTTAATCTTCATACTGTATCTTCCTAATAATAATACTACTCTTATCCCGATAGTGTTACCATTAATCTAAATAAATAAAAGAATTTATTTGTAAAGACTTATCAGGGCGCGTTGGTGTTAGTGTTCTTTTTAAGGCGCTTCACTTGGTGGGGGTCGCGGGTTCAAAACCCTTTAATTAAGTGAAATAATTCAATTTTTTTTTTTTACTCATTTAAAAAGACAAAATACTTAATTAAATTGGTTAAATTAGCATGTGTAACGACCTAATTAAATGAAATTAATTAAAATTTTAAACTAATTTAAAACAATTTAACTTAAGAATTTAACCAATTTAACTTAACCAATTTAATTATAATTAACTACATATAATTAAAATTAACTTAAATAATTCTGATACCAACCAATTTAATTTAAGAATTTAAAATTAAAATAAATAATTATGAAACTTTATTTTAAAATAATTATAATTAAAATAATAAAAAAAATTAAAACAATTAGAGTTTTTTTTTTTAAATAAAAAAAAAATAAATAAATTTACTCGTGAAATACTACATATATAAGAAATCAACATCGTGGGTCCTCGCATGAGGCCCACATGCCCCCTCCCCCAGGTTCTCATCTCTTTCAAGACTCCTCTTCGTGGCCTCGTGTGCGCTAGTGTTGGTATGGTCATGGCTTTGTGCATGGCGGGGGTGCTGAAGAGCTACTAAGTATAGAATCATTGGTATCTTTGGAGGATTTGCGGTGAGATGGATGTTGTGAGCCGAAACAAAACGAGTACTATTTTGAAGATAGGTTTGATTTGGTAAAGTTCGTGAAAATAGTGCAGCAGGTTGGACTGCTTGTGCAAAGCTTGGATGATATTTGTGTGATTTACATGTTATTTTTCCAATTATTGCCTGGAAAGTTTTTTATTTTTCTTTCGTAGCAAACTACTCTGTATGAGCCTGGTGTATTTATATTTTGAGTTCCGTAATTTGGCTGTGCCTGGTGTGCGTGGTTTGGTATTCAATCGATTGGATTTAAGCAAAATTCGCACTGGTGAGAGATCGTGGAAAAGCTCAGTCAACTCAGACTGTTCTCTGGGTGTTTGTATGGCAGGTAATGACAATATCTTTCCACTCTACATGGTTTTTTTTTTTTGGTAGAAATGAATTTACTATTGATTCTTGGCTGAGCCCATTTCATTGTTGATTGTTGTATGTCTGTCTGTCTAGGAATTGACTAGTTCATGATATCCATCTCCTCTACTTATATCTATTTTACTAAGCTTGTACTTTCTAGCATTTCATTCCATGAAAGTATCTGAGGTTTTGAAGCCAGCCTCTTGTTGCCACCTAGCAGGTGGGTTTGGGTATTGTGTATTCTCACATCATTGATAATAATCAACACTTGCAACTGAAGCTCGCTAACCTAGCAAGAATGCACTCGCATCCATATTCTCCAGTACCACAAGTCTTGGAATGAGCTTTCCATATTTCTCCATGCTTTCTGCAAAATGTTTATTTATACCGATGAGGTCTCTAAGAGCCGTGGATGGATTGTGGAGTACAAAGGTGGGTTCTGGACACAAATAAGCACTCCTCCTGATTTCTTTAGCAGTCCCCTGCCTGAGCTTCCAGGGAAGATTATGCCCCCACCTGTGAAATTGCAGGTTTTGTTCTGCCTGAAAATCCTTGTAGAAAATTTCACACACAAATTTGTTTGTGGCCATGAAAGTCTTGGGGGATAGGGTGATAATTTCAGCATCTGGGTTTGCAAAATCAGACAGGCTACAGACAATTTGATATCAAAAACCCAAAAAGAAAAACAATCCTAACCATGTAATGTACAGTTCTTTTATATTCACGAGCCAAGATTTAAGTAGCAGATAACCAATCGGTCTTCTGATACATAAATATATAAATCTTGCGCTTGCAAATGTTTTCTACAGATGTCCAACATGAATTAGGTTTGAGAAATCATTAATACAGCTATGGAGACAACAACAATAGTGCTAACTTCATTTCCTAAATCACATTAGGGATGGAAATTCCTTAGTTATTTAATTTTTACTGTGTGCATATTTAGGAACTTAGTGGTTATTTTGGTACGTTTTGGGCAATGGCGATGCTTAGGGGATCCAAATCCTGTGGATTAACACATCAATGCTCTCATTTTATCTTCAACAACAACTCCTTGGTTGAGCAATTTGTCAGTGGATTCCCAGTGTGTGGAAATGGATTCGAGCCTACAACCTCCTAGCAACGAAGTTTGGCAAATGTTGCCAATTTGAATGCATCATGTGCTGGTAATGAGAAGGTGCCCTTCAAGAGCTCCTTGAAAGCCGCCGAATCTGCCAAATTCGATGCCATGGTAGACACATGGTGGGATCATGAAGGGCCTTTCAAGCCACTGCATTTAATGAACCCTACTAGAATTTCCTTCATTTGTTCAACACTTTGTCAACACTTCAGAAAAGATCCCAATAGTTCAAGGCCTTTTGAAGGATTGAGAATAATTGATGTTGGTTGTGGAGGTGGTCTTCTTTGTGAGCCTTTATCAAGAATGGGAGCACGGGTGACTGGAATTGATGTAGTGGAGAAAAATATCAGCATTGCATTACAACATGTGGTGCGAGATCCTTTGACTGCATCTATAGATTATCAATGCACAACAACTGAGCAGTTGGTACAAGAGAAAGAACACTTTGATGCCATGATTTCACTGGAGGTAATTAAAGCTTTGTTTTAGTATGTCGATATGCAGTAGGGGTTGTGCACACTCTATTCAAGAGGAAATATCTATCTATTGTATTAAGAGCTGCTCTTATACTTGTTTTTTTTTATTATGATATTTGTTTTTACAGTTTCAATATGTATTTCATTTATTTTTATATTTGTGTTAAAATTTATGTGTTTGGTTTGCAGGTTAGGCGGAGTTGGAGTTGGAGTTGGGAACTTGGCCCTTAAGGCCCCAGTGCTTCAAGATGAAGCTCTGATACCATGTGTAGTAGATGAATACATTTAACATTAATTAATTCCACAAACATAACAATAACTTTTACTTGATTTCAAAAAATTCAATAATTCCTTTTAATTTAGCACATACACATGTTAACTTTATCAACGAATATTAATTTTATAACAGAATAAAACAAATACATAATTTTAAAATACCTTGGTCTGATGCTAATTCCCCCGTCGATCTGGTTGTTCGTTGTTGAACAGTGTCAAACACTTCCCAAACCTTGTTTCCACCTGGCCAACTAGGACAGCTTCCTAGCTCCAGGATATCATATGGATATCCTGGCCCCGTGCCCAAAACCTCCAGCAAACAGGTGCCTCCTATACCAATCCTTCCCGACTACAGAACTCAAACTCTCCTCTCTACAAATCCAAGAGAACCCCCAAAATAAAATTCCTCGTAGAATGATAATCCTCTCCCCAAAATAATTCCTTCCACTGTAAGGCTCTCCCGGTCATATTCCCCCTTCACCGACTCCTGCTCCTTCATTACTTTCCTTATCCATTTATTTATTATCTTATCCTTTCATATTTATTATCTTATCTTATATTTAATGTCCTATCCCTTCCCGAATACGTAAGTCTTTAACAAATTAAACTTATTAACCTCTTTAATTCTTTACTTAATTAATTAATGAGTCAATTAATAATTAATTAGTCCTTGACAGACATGAACAAGTAATTAATAATAATTAATTAGTTAATATTATTTAAGAAATAACTATTATTTAGTTAACATTTAGGATAGTTAGATTATTAAATTAATTATAATTAATAATCCTATACATCTATTTAAGCAGGGTCGTTACAGAACAGAGCCTCTCCGGCTCCCTAGCCCCAGGATTCCATAAGGATTCTTGGCCCTCAAGCCCAAAAATCCCAGCAACAGGTACCCCCTTGTAACAGTCCTTCCACAATCTTCTCCAGCCAAAACCCGTAATACAGTCTTCTAGTCTTCCCCCCCAAAATGTCCCTTAAAAAAAAAAATCCCCAATACAGTCTCCTAATATGAAAATAATTCTCCCTGCAAAAGTCTCTTTCTCCCGACTGTGTTTCTCCCTCATAACCCCCTTCCCCATTCTTCCTTTCATTAAGAATCACCCACCTTAGATCTCCATTCAATTCCAACCACCTTATCCCCTTCTCCTTAATGGTTCCATCCTTCAATATGTTAAGTTTTTTTTTAATAAATTAAAATTTATTGAACTTAAATTCATTACCCAAATATTTAATGAGTTAATTAATTAATCAATCAGTCAATTAATATACATTAAACAATTAATAATTCAGGACAATTAATTAATTAATTAATTAAACTTAATATACTTTAAACAATTATTTAACTATGACAATTAATTATTTAACTAGGGTTGTTATAATTGGGGTTTGATTGTTGTATATATGACATATGTGCATCTGATTAGATGTTATGATTATGGGTTTTATTTCTGACATGATTCATTGATGATGCAGGCTGATGATAAATTGTTGACCAGACTCACATGTGGAGTAGAGGGGTCACACACAATAACCAGAGATGTTAAGGGAGAGGTGTGGATAGCAGCCCTGTCATAGCCTACTAGCACTCTCATCGTGGCTTGAACTGTAGGTTAACGATTACCTAGTTCGAGAAGACCCATGATGTCATGAGGGAAGACTACCATAGTCGCTCACGATGATTCTAAAGGGTGCACAATAAGGAAGGGGAATTATTCCTTAGAGGCCCTTAGTCTCCCACAAGATCACCTGGCGGAGTATTGACTCTAGGGGTTTTTGATATCTACCAAGCCATTCAAGGGGTGAGTGGCACCCTTGGAGCACGTAGTGCATTCTGAAGGGAATGTCATGCAAGGGAAACAGAAAGGGGTGAGTGACACCCTTGGAGCACGTAGTGTGTCTTGAAGGGCACATTGCGCAAGGGAAACGGAAAGGGGTGAGTGGCACCCTTGGAGCACGTAGTGTGTCCTGAAGGGAACGTTGCACAAGGGAAACCGACTGAGGTGAGTGGCACCCTTGGAGCACCTAGTGCATCCTGAAGGGCACGTTGCATCGTTAACTAATAAGTGAATAAACCTAGATGGCCTTAAAACGAATAATGTGATATGAAATATTTAACAAAAAACCATTTCCCAAATAAAATGTCACCTGGCCTAGGAAAATGAAATCTAGGTCTAAGTGCTACTTATGGTAAAATAATAATAATAATAATAATAATCATTAAACATGTGACGAGAAGGGGGCAAGAAATTCAATTAATTTATTAAAATCAAATTATATTGAGGGATTAAAATTTTAAAAGGGAATTGATTGTTACTCTACATATGCTAATTAAAAATTATTAATTAAAAGGAAAGAGGGGAAAAAGGTAATTTTCTACACTTGTTAATATGATTTTTAGATAAAAAGGGAAAAGAGGGAAACTTAAAAAGAATTATGAAACTAAGGGAAAAAGGGGGAAACATAAAGGAAAAGGGAAACTAAGGAATCTTGCCTTTAAGAACTTTCTAAATTGAACTCAACTAGTAAATTAGTAAGGGGGTAAGTCATTCAAATGTGTAAGGGAATATGGGGACACCTAGGAGCCATTCTAGGAATTATTTTAGGTGGGTGAGGGAAATAGGAGTAATTAAATAATTAATGAAATTAATTTCTAGTGCAACGAAGGGGATGGGTGACACATGTATGGGGAGATTTTTTCTGAATTAAATTATTGAACATTAAATTAAATGGGAAATTGGTAAAGAAATGACTTAGAACCTCTATATAAAGGAGGGAGGAGTAGGAGGATGGATCTCTTCCTTGATGCAAACCGTTACGCTGAAAAATATTTGACTTGACTAACTTATCTTGTGGGAGTTGGGATACCCAGCTCAGTAAGGAGTGGTAGCTCGGCCTTGCGAGGAGAGCTGGGAGCTAGTTGTTCTCAGGTTTTTTGTGTGTGGCCCCTTTGCAGCTTGGGGGGCTAAGGGGTAAGAAGATTACACCTAGTGTTGGCTGGGAGGTACCAGTGAAGTCTCATCCATCAGTAAGTAGGAGTTGCATGGAGCGCACGAGACAATGAATCAGAGTGGTCACCTTGAGTTATGGTCAGGATGATTTTAGGGGCTAAACTTCGCTCATGGTCTAATTTTCCATGGTTTTTCCAAAAAAGAGATTCTCTATTTTAAAAATGATTCGCCCAAATTCTATAGCATAAAATTATTTTACATTAAAAATCACAATTTTTTTATAAAAACTATATAAAATCCTTAGAAATTTGAATATTTTTACAAAAATATTGCCAAACATTTATAGTTGGCATATGAAGGATTAGTAAAATTCTCCAAGGTTTCTACATTTTAAAATAAATTTCCATCCTTAAAATCATCCCTGGTTATAGTACGCCTTCTTTTATTTTGCATTGTAGATTACTATTGATCTTACACTTTCATTTATGTACTTTTAATTGTGTAAAGAAAGTGTTTTACTTCACATTTTAATCAAGAACTTAAATTCACCATAGCCTTAAGCTCATTGCTTGAACTGATTCCCTTGGCAATCGATCCCTGAATGTTGTGACTGCCCTAATGATTTTATTGATTTATTGTGAAGTGTGTGTGCATTATACTTCATCCCCATCCCTAGATCATTAGTCCACGCCTGAGCAGTCAGCCAAGAGCCAGATTGATGGTCGTCACTTCGGTGTTAATAGACCTATAGATCCTAATGCCCTTCTTTTTTTTGTGTGGATGATGAGAGAAGGATGTTTTTTCCCAGTTGTCTACCCATGTTGATTGTTCATGGTTGATCTCTAATCTTACGCATTTGTGTGAGTGATAAACTCTGCGTTGAAGGTTTAATCCTTGCTATGATTAGCATATATTCTACTCCTGCGATTGATTGTTTCTTGCTGCGATCTTCTACTGATTTTCATTTTTTTGAAAGTCCATCCAGTGAGCCCATGTTTTATTTAGTTTTTACTGTTGAAATGATCCCTTGTGTAATCGCTTCAGAATGTGGCATACACATTTCGAATTAATCCTTGAACAAACATTTCGTTTTTTTTCTTCTGTTGAATTAATCCTTGAAGAATAACTTCCTTGTTTTTATCCCTTCCCTCGTTGTGTAAATGCTTTAGTAAGTTGCACAATCATTTTGTTAAATGAGATCTAATTGCATTCTTGTTTACATAGCCTACGATTTGCCTTTACGATGGTGTTTTTACCTACGGGAATGGTGAATACATGCATTTTTTTTTTATATATGTATCGTTATGAAAACGTTGAAGGGAAGGATAGCCCTTTTTTTTTTACTTAGCATTTCAATACATAGTGATTTAATACATAACGTTTGAATACTGTTAGATTATATTATTACAACAACATCAATATCTGGCCCTGCGATTAATGAACTAATTGACAGCCATGTCAGAGATTAAATCTGTGAATCACATTTGTAATACACCAGAATTAATCATATTAATAGATGACAAAATCCTACATACCAACGATAGCATTTGTTTCAAAAATATAATATTTAATATGCATCTTTAGGTGATCAACAACCATTGGCAAAATTTTATTGTGTTCCTGTGTTTGGTTGAATGGTTTGCATTCACCTTAATATAGAGGCTATGTATTTACTACTTTGACTGATAATCACTACACATTTACCTTTGTCCGTAATTCCACATTTTTACCTATGACAATAACAATTTTCTGCTAGGCGGTTTCATCTATAAATATGCCAGCATTACCATTCATTACCCTACGATTTTAATGTATTTTAACGGAGAGATTACCCATATCCCTTCTGAAAACGTTTACCTAAATTCTTGTTACTCCGTGTTACTCTAATGCCTGACATCAATTTATTACAAGTAATGTCAGTGTTTTACCTTGGGAGATAGACAACGTTTCTATTTTAGGGTCAATGCCTCTATGTGAAGGATAGACAGTTTTTATTTTAATATCAACATTTTTTTTTGAAGTGCATAATAGATAGCGTTTTTGTTTATTTGAAGGATTTATTGATAAAAATTATCTTATATATATTTGCTTCTGTGACAGTGAAATTTTTATAGTATAAGGACTATGATTTTATGCATTGTAAGGATATCTTACACCGGCAATATAATATTCAGTAGACAACTAAATGCACTCATGGTCTAACAACAACGTTATACTTGATTTTAAATATGTTGTACGACTGTAAATATTCATGACAGTTATACTTATTCCAACTTCCCTTTTAATTTGTAATTCCTTGTTAGATAGTGATTCCCTTTTATTAGATGGAAAAATCATGTTTAAACTCTGTGAATTTATATAAATAAGTGAATGTGAGACTACGCAATTGTAAGGTGACTGTATGACTACGGATTTATATTAATTATATGAATGCATTTCTATGATCATATGGATCATATGGTTACACATATGGAATTAAAATAATCATTTCACTGCACTTATATGATCATGTAATCACACATTGTTACACAACGATGTTTCATAATTCACCTTTGCTAGGTAGTTCACTTATACTCTAGACAGTGTATAATTGTTTCCAAGCATATTTGATATTGTTAAGCGCATATATTAAGTTCACCTTCATGATAACTTTTGTGATAATAGTAACATTTTTAATGGTGCACATTTTTGGGTCACATTTATGATAAAAAATAACATTTATATTAGTTCACTACTCACACTTAGACATCATGCTTAACAATTAGGGTTTATGGTGGTTGTCGGCTTGTTTAATATCTTGCGCAAATTGTTGAGCAATGTCATCTGTGTCACGTCAACCCGTTGCTTGTGGGCATAGGTGTAGTCTCTTGTCATTTACTACAACTCCTAGCGTGCTGGATTCATATTGAGTCCTTGGTCTAGTTAGGTTGGTTTTTCGCAGTTGTTTTCGGCCTATCACTGGGCGACCACATGATTCCTGAGGAGGGGATCCTTGCATGCCCTAATGGATAGAGACAAATTATAACTTGGTCGCAGTCTGTGCTACCTGTTGCCCAACATTGTTCATGGTAGTTGTTGTTGGTGCTTAGGAAGTAACTCCTACATGCATTTGGTTGTGGGCCATTGAGGTTCTAGTTATTGGTCGTCGAGGCTATTGTGTCAGGAGGGTGGATGTTGTCCTTTATCTTGTAGGCATGGTAATGTTTGAGTCAAGAAGGAAGTCATTTCTATCTATTGGTTTATGCATGTTTTACCCAGTTTATCTTGTGCTAGTGTGTGGATTCGTAGTTATCTGTTGCCTAATCTGTGTGCTTGTGTTCATCGTCAGGTTGTGTGGTTCAACTATGTGTCATCGTTGCCTTCTTTCCTAAAAAACACACAAAAAAAAATTCACTTTCTACTTCGCTTGTAGTCATAACGAGGGGGTCGTTACACATGGTATCAGAGGGGGTGCAACCCTGCGACTGTGGATCACCATGCTTTCTAGTGAAATAAACCCTTGAGTTTTAACCTAGAATTGATTGAAAACAAATTCGTGTCTATGCGGTGATCTTGATTATAGGATGTCACTAAGGGTCGCAATATGGTGTCGTGGAAGGAGGTGCGACGCCTCCAGAACTGTCCACGCCCTCGGAGTCTAACCCCTAAGGGGAGGAACAATTCCTTGGGTTGGATTCGATTATTGTAAGGGACGATGATGGTCTGACAATGCCCTTCTAGGGATTGTCAAAAGGCCTTGATTCACCATCTATACTGAGTGAGGCCAGTGAGCATGTACCCTTGAGGGTCAACAGTGTGCCCCATCCAGTATCATTAGCATCCACCGAGAACTCGAGAGAGATGAGTTCTTGAGTCCTCAGGTGCCACAGATGGCTACGTCATCGAGGCATGACTATAGACCAAGGCGATGTGCTTCATGATTCATGATTACAACCTCCAACTTAAAGGTCCACATGGTGGTTTTTCAACTGAAGGGGGAGCGCTCTTATACAGTGGAAGATGCTCCTGCCACTTATCAACGTAGTCATCGACGACATGTCATGGGAATTGTTTGAGGAATGATTACAAGAGAGGTACGTATCAGAGGAACTCATTGAGCGTCATCTCAATGAGTTCAACACCTTTCGATAGGGTGGTCATACGGTGCTCGAGTATCAAGCACATTTTGTGGAGTTTCTTTGGTATGCTCCACACCTTTATACCAAGAAACATAAGGTCAACAGGTTCATGTTTGGACTTGATGTTAGCATACGTGCCAGGGTTAGGATTTTGATGCCTCAGACCTTGCATGATGTCATCCAGAAGACCCTCATAGAAAAGGAGGATCTTTTTAGTAGGGGTTAGAGAAGGACTCTAGCGATACCGGCAAGGCAGGTGTCATCCGGTGCCTAGCAACATCACACACTAGCTAGACATACGCCATGATATTATGGCTTCCATAGAGGATCCAATTTCACTACACCTCGGTAATAAAATCCTCAACAACGAACTCCTTATCAGGGACCACAACATCAAAAACTGCGTCGACCGCAACAACAACAGTTTAGGCCTATTCAGAAAAATAGACCAGGATTCCAGATCGGTGGGACTTCAGCTTCTACTTCGGGTCCTAGGAGTACTATACCAAAGAGGGGTTGTTGTACTTGTGGGGAGCCACACTACCAGCGCAACTACCCAATGGAGAGGACTAGAGCATCTGGATCAGTCGGACCCACTACCATGGGAGATTTGGGCAAGGCTCATCGGATTCATGTAGCAGAGAATAGATGCTAGATAGAGCACTAGTCGATTTCTCTCGAGACATCAGGTATCATCGCTGACCAAACCCTTAGTATTTTGATAGATCCCGGTGATACCAAGAATTTCATTTATGGTGCAGTGCTAAAGAGGATTAAGGTAAAGGCAGTCAAACATGATGAGTTTATCTTTGTAGAGATGGCTTCAGGAGCCAAACAGAAGGTTGGAGGAAAATTTATAGGTGGTACCCTTACCCTGGGAGAGTATTTTATCAAGGCCAACCTGTACATCATGATCTTAGGATCTTATGACATAGTGATCAGTATGGACTGGTTGGAATCGCATGATGGGATTCTCAACTGTAAGACAAAATGATTGACCTTGGTCGATGATGAGGGACACAGATGCCTGATTGTAGGTCAGAACCAGGGATTTTCCCTACGATTTATCTCTTCCTTGCAGTTACGAAAAAGCATGTGCAAGGGATGTAATATTTATGCGATCTTTGCATTAAACAAGAAGGGAGTAGTGGGAGGTCTAGAACAACTTCCAGTGGTGAGAGAGTTTGCAGACATCATTTTGAAGGAGTTACCTGGGATGTCATCGGAGAGGAGATTGGATGACTGGTACAAAGTGGTCAAGGATTTTAGCGGATAAAACACAATGATGGTACCAAGATTTGAAGGATTTACATTGGACAAAGATGGACTTTTGAGATTTAAAAATAGAATTTATGGGCCACCAAATGACGAGTTGAGGAGTTTGATCCTAAACGAGGCTCACAAAGCATTGTACATGGCTTACCCAGGAGTCATGAAGATGAGGGATGACCTTAAACCCTTATTCTTCTGGAAAGAAATGAAGGTGGACATAGTCAACTATGTGGCCAGATATCTAGAATGTCAGCAGGTGAAAGCTAAACATAGACATCCAACAGGATTACTATAGCCACACACTATTCCATAATAGAAATGGGAGGTCATTTCGATGGATTTAATTATTGGATTTCCACTGATGGCAAGGAGACACTACTCGATTTTTGTGGTAGTCAACACTCTAACGAAGAGTGATTATTTTATTCCTATGCGTATGACGTATCAGGCACCTAACATAGCTAGAGTTTTCATCAATGAGATTGTGAGGCTGCATGGTGTGCCTAAGAGTTTTATATTTGATCGAGGATCGTTGTTTACTAGACGAGATTGAACTAGTTTCCAAGAGGCCTTGGGAACCCAAATTAACTTTAGTATTGTGTATCACCCAGAGACAGATGAGCAGACCGAACGAACAAACCAAATATTGGAAGACATGTTGCGCATGTACATGATGGACCAACAAAAGCATTGGGAAGAATTCTTGCCACTGGTAAAATTCACATATAACAAGAGTTACCAAAGAACCATTTTGATGGAACCCTTCGAGTTTATTTATGGGAGACCATGTCAGATGCCTTTGAGTTGGGATTGGCTTGAGGATAGGGTCCTGGTGGGACCAGAAGAAATCCAAGAAATGGAATATTAAATGCAAACAATAAGACAAAGGATCAAAGAATCGTAGGATCGACAGAAGAGTTTTTCCTATGCGCATCATGTCGACCGTAGTTACAAGGCTGGCGATCAAGTCTTCTTATGGGTAAAACCGCATAAGAGTTTGATCAAGTTGGGAAGGGAAGGCTAAAATCTCTCCTAGGTTTGTGGGACCTTTTGGGATTGTGGAGAGGAAGGGGCCCGTGGATTATCAACTAGACTTGCCTGATTCTTTGAGGCGTATGCATGATTTTTTTCACGTATCTGTTTTGAGAAATTATATTAGTGATCCTACACATGTTATTGACATGTGTTCCTTGCAGGTATCAAGATGAGGGGGCACTCACGACTGGGCTGATCTGCATCATTGATCATCGCATTTGATATCTACGACATCGAACCGTAGATTAGGTCAAGGTCCAATGGGACAAATATAGTCCGCACTTGGCAACCTGGGAGGACGCATATGATATATGCCAATAGTTTTCATTTTTGTTTGATAGATAGACTCATGACACTGTGATACACATTATTTTGACACTTATATACTTTGAAACTTCAGGACGACTTTAGACCAAGAGGGGGGGGTGTATGTAACATCCTACTCTTGTGTGCGCTGAGTGAACTTATTCTTTGAGGACACTTGCCTGCAAGTGATCCGAATTATTATACTATTGGCCGTTGATTATGATTATGAGGCATTATGGATGTGATTATATGTTATTTTGTTGTATCGACTTAGACAGGTGCTATTGAATCGGTTCTCCTAAGTGTGCAGGATTTCGACGTCGAGGTTTTTGAGGCATCGATGAAACCTTTGGACTCTAGATTGAGTCATGGAGTGGACTATTGGGGTTTGATTGTATATATGACATATGTGCATCTGATTAGATGTTATGATTATGGATTTTATTTATGAGATGATTTGTTGATGATGAAGTCTGACAATATCTTTCCGACTAGACTCACATGTGGAGTAGAGTAGTCACACACGATAACAAAAGAAGTTGAGGGAGAGCTGTGGATAGAATCCCTGCCATAGCCTACTAGCACTCTCATCGTGGCTCAAATTGTAGGTTAACGATTACCTAGTTCAAGAAGACCCGCGATGTCATGAGGGAAGACTACGACAGTCGCTCATGATTATTATAAGGGTGCACAATAAGGCAGGGGCCTTATTCCTTAGAGGCCCTTAGTCTCCTACAAGATCACCTAGCAAAGTATTGACTCCAGTGGTTTTTGATGTCTACCAATTCAGTCAAGGGGTGATTGGCACCCTTGGAGCATGTAGTGCATCCTGAAGGTAACACCGCATAAGGGAAATGGAAAGGGGCGAGTAGCACCCTTGGAGCACGTAGTACGTCCTAAAGGGCATGTCGCACAATGGAAACAAAAAGGGTCGAGTGACACCCTTGGAGCACATAGTGCATCCTGAAGGGCACATTGCGTAAGGGAAACAAAATGAGGCGAGTGGCACCCTTGGATCACCTAGTGCATCCTGGAGGACATGTCGAATTGTTAAATAATAAGTGAATAAACCTAGATGGCCTTAGAATGAATAATGTGATAAGAAATATTTAAAAAAAAAAAAAATTCCCTAATAAAATGTCGCCCGACCTAGGAAAATAAAATCTAGGTCTAAGTGCTACTTATGCTAAAATAATAATAATAATAATCATTAAACATGTGACGAGAAGGGGGTAAGAAATTCAATTAATTTATTAAAATCAAATTATATTGAGGGATTAAAATTTTAAAAGGGATTGATTGTTATTCTACATATGCTAATTAAAAATTATTAATTAAAAGGAAAGAGGGGAAAAATGAAGGTAATTTTCTACACTTGCTAATTTGAGTTTTAGTTAAAAAGGGAAAAAAGGGAAACTTAAAATGAATTAGGAAACTAAGGGAAAAAGGGAAACTAAGTAATCTTGCCTTTAAGAACTTTCTAAATTGAACTCAACTAGTAAATTAGTAAGGGGGTAAGTCATTAAAATGTGTAAGGGAATATGGGGACACCTAGGAGCGATTCTAGGAATGCTTTTAGGTAAGTGAGGGAAATAGGAATAATTAAATAATTAATAAAATTAATTTCTGGTGCAACGAAGGGGATGGGTGACACATGTACGGGGAGGATTTTTCTGAATTAAATTATTGAACATTAAATTAAATGGGAAATTGGGAAAGAAATGACTTAGAAACTCTATATAAAGGAGGGGGGAGGAGGAGGATGGATCTCTTCCTTTATGCGTAACGCTATGCTGCATAATTTTTTACTTGACTGACTTATCTTGTGGGAGCTGGGATACCCAGCTCGGTGAGGAGTGGTAGGTCGGCCTTGCAAGGCGAGTTGGGAGCTAGTTTTTTCTTTGGTTTGGTTTACGTTGCCCCTTTGTGGCTCAGGGGGCTAAGGGTGAAGAAGAGTACCCCTAGCGTTGGCTGAGAGGTACCGGTGAAGTCTCATCGGTTGGAAAGCAGGAGCTTCATGGAGCGTGCAAGATAAGGACTCAGAGAAGTCACCTTGGGTAACGATACACATGCTTTTATTTTGCATGGTAGATTACTATTGATATTACGATTTCATTTATGTACTTTTAATTGTGTAAAAAAAGTGTTTTACTTAGCATTTTAATCGAGAAATTAAATTCACCATAGCCTTAAGCTTACTTCTTGAACTGATTCTCTTGGAAATTGATCCCTGAATGTTGTGACTATCTTGTTGGTTTTATTGATTTATTGTGAAGAGTTTGTGCATTATACTTTGTCCCCATCCCTAGATCATCAGTCCACGCCTGAGCAATCGACTAGGAGATGGATCGACGGTCGTCACTTTGGTGTTAATAGACCTATATATCCTAATGCTCTACTTTTTTGTGTGTGGATGATGAGTGAAGGCCTTTTTTGCCCAACTCTCTACCTTTGTTGATTGCTCACGGTTGATCTCTAATCTTGTGCCTTCGTGTGAGTGATAAAATCTGCGTTGAATGTTTAATCCTTGATCTGATTGGTGTATCTTCTACTCCTATGATTAATTATTTCTTGCTGCAATCTTCTACTTATTTTCGTTTTATTGAAAGGACATTAAATGAGCCCAAATTTTATTTAGTTATTACTGTTGAAATGATCCCTTGTGTAATCGCTTTAGAATGTGGCACACACATTTTGAATTAATCCTTGAACAAGCATTTCATTTTTTTTCTTTTTTTTAATTAATCCTTGAAGAATAACTTCCTTGGTGTTACCCCTACCCTCATTGTGTAAACGCTTCAATAACTTACACAAGAATTTCTTTAAATGACATCTCGTTGCATTCTTGTTTACATAGCCTGCGATTTTCCTTTAGGATGGCGTTTTTACCTACGGGAATGGTGAATACTTGCATTTTTTTTTTATATGTATCATTATGACAGGGTTGACTGGAAGGATAGCCCTTTTGTTTTACTTATTGTTTCAGTACATAGTGATTTAATACATAATGTTTTAATACTGCTAGATTGTATTATTACAACAACATCATTGTCTAGCCCTGTGATTAATGAACTAATTGACAGCCACGTCAGAGATTAACTTTGCAACTCACATTTGTAATACACCAACAATAATCATATTAATAGATGGAAAAACTGTACATACCAGTGATAGCATTTGTTTCAACAATATAATATTTAATATGCAGTTATGGGTAATCGATAGCCATTAGAAAAAAATTATTGTGTTCCTGTGTTTGGTTGAATGGTCTGCGTTCACCTTAATATAGAGGTTGTGTATTTACTACATTGACTAATAAACATTGTGCATTTACCTTTTTCTATGATTCCATGTTTTTACCTATGGCAATAACAGTTTTCTGCTAGGCAGTTTCATCTATAAATATGCCAACATTACCATTCATTACCCTACGATTTTAATGTATTTTAATCGAGAGATTACCCATATCCCTTGTGACATCATTTACTTGAATGCATGTTACTCCGCGTTACTCTAATGCCGGACAACAATTTATTACAAGTAATGGAAGCGTTTTTACCTTGGGATATAGACAATGTTTCTATTTTAGGGCAAGCGCCTCTATGTGAAGGATATACATTTTTTATTTTAATATCAATGTTTTTTTTAAAGTTCATGATAGACAACATTTTAGTTTATGTGCAAGATTTATTGATAACAACGATCTTATATATATTTGATTCTATGACAGTGAAATTTGTATAGTATAAGGACTGTGATTTTATGCATTGTAGGGATATCTTACACCAACAATATAATATTCAGTAGACAACTAAATGCACTCATGGTCTAGTAGCAACTTTATACTTGATTTTAAATATGTTGTACGACTGTAAATATTCATGACATTTATACTTATTCCAACTTCCTTTTTAATTTTTAATTCTTTGTTAGACAGTGATTCCCTTTTATTAGATGGAAAAATCATGTTTAAACTCTGCGAATTTATATAAATGTGTGATTGGGAGACTACACAATTGTAAGGTGACTATGTGACTATGAATCTATATTAATTATATGACTGCATTTCTATGATCATAAGGATCATATGGTTACACATATTAAATTACAATGATAATTTCACCGCGTTTATATGATCATATAATCACACATTGTTACACAACGATGTTTCATAATTCACCTTTGCTAGGTAGTTCACTTATAGTCTAGACAATGTATAATTGTTTCCAAGCGTATTTGATTTTATTAAGCGAATATATTAAGTTCACCTTCATGATAACTTTTGTGATAATAGTAACATTTTTAATGGTGCGCATTTTTGGGTCACATTTATGATAATAAATAGCGTTTATATTAGTTCACTACTCACACTTAGACATCATGCTTAACAAATAGGGTTTATGGTGGTTGTCAAGTTGTTTAATAGCTTGCGCAAATTGTTGAGCGATGTCATCTGCGTCTTGTCGATCCATTGCTTGGCTACGTAGGTGTAGTCTCTTGTCAGTTACTACGGCTCCTAGCATGTTGGATTCATATTGAGTCCCTAGTCTTGTTAGGTTGTTGTGTCGCGGTTGTTTTTGTGCCTATCACCGGGTGACTGAATGATTCCTGAGGAGGGGATCCTTGCACACCCTAATGGATAGAGGCGAATAATAACTTGGACAAAGTCTGTGCTACCCGTTGCGGGCATTGTTCATTGTAGTTGTTGTTGGTGCTTGGGATGTAATGCCTCCATGTGTTTGGTTGCACGCCATTGAGGTTCTAGTTACTAGCTGTCGAGGTCGTTGTGTCGGGAGGGTGGATTTTTTCCTTTAGCTTGCAAACATGGTCATGTTTGAGTCGGGTGGGCAGACGTTTCTATTTGTTGGTTTAAACATGTTTCGCCCACTTTCTCTTGTGTTAGTGCATGGATTCATAGTTATCTGTTGCCTAATATGATTTATTGTGTTCACCACTAGGTTGTGTGGTTCAACTGTGTGTCGTCGTTGCCTTCCTACCTAAAACACACACAAAAAAATATGCACTTTCTACTTCGCCGATAGTCATAACAAGGGGGTCGTTACATTATTTCAACAAAAAAATGGAGATTTGGTTATGAGAAACAATCAAAAACATAGTTCATTATCACAACTGTATATTTTAGAAATTGTGTGTAATCACTCTATTGAATACATTGCAAGAATTTTTTGTATACAACATTTTATCAGAACTGAAGATTTTAGAAATTGTGTAATCAATTTATTGGATATATTTGCAAGACTTTTGTGTATAATGTATGCGAGTTTTGTAATTTTTCTTTAATGTGTAAAATTTCTTTGTGTGATGTATGCAAGTGAAAAATGATAATTGTAGTTTAGTGGTTTCATTATTTTTATAGTAATTATGTTGTAAGGAATTTCACTATGAACAATTATAAAGTGTTATTAGTCCTATTTGTTATTTTTGAATCTCCATGGCCATAAAATCACTTGTCAAGAACATGGAAGTTTTTGCATTAGTGGTAGTTGTAATGGTGGTGGTGACTTCTAAATTGGGAGACATGATGAACTCATCTGAGTGATAGTGGGTCTCTACCATATCAATACTTTTCCTTTATAATTTTTTTTATTCAGTAGTTTCCTTATTTTATATTATGGTGTACTAATAATATACAAATTTCAAAACAACTTTTTAATAATGACACACCAACATTACCACATTCAAACTCTTGTGTTTACATAAGAATATTTCAAAGTGATAGAAATTCTATGAATAAGGGAATCAATTTTTATTTTTTATTTTTAAATAAATATATGTCGTCTAAGGATTCTTGGGACGATTTAGCTATACTATCGATGAATATTTTTTATTGATAGTATATATAATTCATCGCAAGAATCCTTACATTCGTCGCTCTTGCGATGATATCCTTTTCGTCGATCGTATATCTGATCCATTGCAAGAATCTTTACCTTTTCACTCTTGTGACAATATCCCTAACTTGTTGCTCTTGCGACGATATCCCATTTTTGTCATGCTTGTGACGACATCCCTACCTTGTAACTCTTACGATGATTTCCCTTCCTTGTTTCTCTTGTGGCTATTGTCCTCCCTTGTTGCTCTTGTGACGATATCCCATCTTTTTTGTTCTTGCAAAGATATCCATTCTTTGTTGCTCGTGTGACACCAACTGTTGGTTTTCTTTATTTCGATGACCAATGCTGGTTGTCAGGCTTGCGACAACTTCCTTGGGTCATCACTCTTGCGATGTTTTTTTCAGGTTCGTCGCACTTTCCATGACACATGAAGCGATGTTTGGGAGAGACAAGATTTGTCTCAACATCCATGACATAATGTCGCAAGAGCATCGAAAGAGATGTTGCAAAATGACCCAAATTTAATAGTCTGATATTACTGAATATATGAAAAACACAAGAGAAAAATCTCTTTGTTTGAATTGAGAAAGATGAAATCTCAAAAAAAGAGTTTGTTAAAAGCCTTAGGTACTACTCATAAATCACCTTTTCCTACCACTACAATAGAAAATAAAGGAAAGGATGTAGTCATCCAGAATTCTTCATTTAATAGGAAAATTGATGCAATTTTGATTGGTGATAGATCCAATTATCATACTCCTCTATTTCTGCTTACTATTGAAATTTTTAATAAAAATGTACATAATTTTTTAGCTAATTCTGGCACATCATCAAATATCATGCCTTATTCAGTTTGTCTTAAAATCAATGACCATCCACAGAAATCAGCTATATAGATTGTGTAGTTAGACTAAACAAAGGTAAAGGTCTCATGGGAATTAAAATATGTTCTTATTATATTGTTGTCCAATCATAAAGTGTTTCAAATCATAGATATCATTATTGTTGGTATTTTGGATGCCTATGGTTTAATTTTAAGCCGAGAATGGTTTGCAAAACTTAATGGATATTTCTCTATAGATTGGTCACAGCGCTAGCTTCCTTTTAACTGAAAGCCTAATTAGATCAAGGTTGATAGGTAAAAACATATGAAGTTTAATGTTACTGATCTAGATGGTGAAAATGAACCTAAAGTTTTCACTAATGGCATTATAGGAAATTATTCTGTGGATTCATTTTTTGGTGATTTCATTGCTCAAATCTCTCCTTTTCAACAAATGTCTCTTGGTTTAGAAATTGAAAATTTTTCTCAAACCCATTTTTCTCGTTGTGTAAATTTTTCATATAGTTTTGTAAATAAATATGTAAATAATCATTTTTGGAAATTACATTTTGATGGATCAAAGTCTAATGATGGAGCTGGTGCAAGTTGCATTTTGATTAATCCCAATGGAGAAAATACCATGCTCACATGTAGACTTGAGTTTCATTGTACTAATAGCCTTCTTGAATATGAAGCATTAGTACATGGTCTTAAAAAAGATATTAGAATGAATATGCATGATATCTTGCTTTTGGGTGATTCTGAAATAAAATTTAACAGGTAAAAAATGCAATTCATTGTGTTTCAAGTCATATTAAGAATTACCAAAAGTTAGTATAGGACCTTATTTGCAATTTTTCTATATTCAATATCACTCCTATTTCAAGATTACAAAATGCTAGTGCTAATTTCTTAGCAAACTTTCTTCTAAACTTATTCCTCCAGAAGATTTTAGTCTTGATACGTTTTCCATCAAATTAAGTTTTAGACCTTGTGTCCCTAATAATTTCACCAATTGGCGATTTTTTAACATTGATGAAGATATAATTAATTTTCTCACTTCATATGGAACCTATGAGAATGACATTATTGATGAAAATGCACATGATCATGAATTGAATAAAGATTTTTCAGGTAATAAGATCAAGTCAGAAAATATTATCCCTAGATCTGTTGTTAAGTTAGAATATTTTTATGATATCAAAGAAAATTTTTAAAAGTCTACAAATTGAAAAATGAATAGTCCAACTATGAATTTTGAGATCATTAATTTGGGCATAGATCAGAAACCACAAAATGTCAACTTTGGGTTAAGGTGTACACCATATGAGAGAGATGCATTTATAAGTCTTCTTAAGTAATATAAATATGTTTTTTATTGGTCGTATGATGATTAAAAAACTTTTGATAGATAAATAATACAACATATGATTCCTCTGTTTCCTAAGGAAAAACATGCTCAACAAAAACTTGGGAAAATTCATCCAAATCTTGAATCTCAAATATAAGTTGAATTGAATAAATTATTAAGAGCTAAAATTATTTTTCCAGTAAGGAATTCCAAATGGGTGTCTAATTTTGTTCCAATTAGGAAGAATAACAATGACATTCAAATTTGCATCGATTTTAGAAACCTTAATAGGGCTTCTGAAAAATATAATTTTCCATTACCTCCTATGGAACAGATTCATCAATCAATTTCTTGCTCTGAAATGATGTCCTTTATCGATGGGTTTTCTGGGTACAATAAAATCCTATTGCACCCAAATGATAGACTCAAAACAAAAGTTATAACCAAATGGGGCACATATGCTTATCAGAAAATGCCATTTGGATTGATAAATGTCGGTGCAACTTTTCAAAGGGAAATGGAGGTTGATTTTAAAGGACTAGTTAATAAATCTATTGTTGTTTATTTGGATGATATTACTATCTATTCCAAAACATGCTCAAATCACATCCATCACTTAAAGCAAATTTTGGAACGATGTCGAAAATATGGAATCTTGCTTAATCCTAAAAAAACATTTTTTGCACTTCAAGAGGGAAACTTATTAGGATTTATTGTGTCCAAAGAAGGAATTACAATCAAACATTCTAGAATAAAATATATATCTCGAATTCCATTACCTCACAATAAGAAATCAATGCAATCATTTCTAGGACAAAACAACTTTGTGAGGCATTTTGTTGCTGATATTGCACAGATAGTTTTGCCTTTGCAGAATATGATAAAAATAATAATACTATCTTTAAATGGAATGAAATAGGAAAACAAACTTTCGATTGTATTAAATAAGCTATTATTCATGCTCCTTCTTTGCTTTCTCTTGATTATAATAAAGAATTTACTTTATATAATTTTTCTTCTAATGATTCATATGCGGCCATGCTAACAAAAAAAAAAGATTAGGATGCAAAAGTACCAATAGAATTTAATAGTTCAGGATTGCAAGGCACTGACCTAAAATATTATGATGTAGAAAAGAAATCCTATGCAGTTTTTAAATCTAGGCATTTTCTAATGAAGCCTCATATCAAAGTGATTGTTCCTCATTCTGTAATAAGAAATTTGTTGGTACAGAAATATCTTGGAGAAAAAATATCCCATTGGGTTACTGTGCTTCAAGAATACGATCTTGAGATAATACCAACAAAGATTGTTCGTGGTCAAGGATTGTATAAGTTGGTTACTCAAACTATTGATTCATAGTCTGATTATTGTTCTAACAATCAAGTGTCATAATATTTAAAACAGGTATATTCTACCCTTGATTTATCAAATTCATAATATTTAGATCTCATTTATTATTTGACTTAGGGTACATCACCTTTACATGTAGATGCAAATAAGAAATGTGCATTGAGGTTAAAATCCAATCAATAGTAGCTTATCAATGGAATCTTGTTTAGAAATAATTATGATTTTGTGTTGCTTCGATGTTTAGAAAAGGATGAAACTGATAAATTTTTATTTGACTTGCATAATGGACCAAGAGGTGGCCATTTCAGTGGAGACAATAACACACAAAAAAAATTACATGAAGGTTATTACTGGCCAACATTATATTCAAAGACACACATGCCTATTGTCAGAAATGAAAAATATGTCAAACATTAGCTGGAAGAGATAGGAAAGCAACATTACCTTTGTGGCCTATAATCATAGAAAAACCATTCGAGAAATAGGGTCTTGATATAATTGGTGATATTGTTCCTAATTCTTCCAAACAACATAGATACATTCTTACTCCAACTAATTACTTTACAAAATCGATGGAGGACACTCCATTAAAAAATGTTATTGCTGATAAGATATTATCCTTTATTGAACAATTTATTATTACTAGATTTGGTCTCCTGAGCACACTTATTTTTGACAATGCAAGTTTTTTTTTGTTGCTTCTCTTACTAAATTTTCAATACAAAAAGGTATGGAATTAAAATATTCTTCTAATTACTACCCACAAGGTAATGGTAAAGCTAAATCAACTAATAAAAACCTTTTGAAAATCATTAAGAAAACTATTGTTGACAATCATAAGAATTGACATAGAACACTTGTTTATGTTTTATGGGTAGATAGGATTACTTAGAAGGAATCAATAGGAACTGCCCCTTGTATTTTAGTATATGGGAAAGAAACCATACTACCCCCGCATATTTCCCTACCTTCATCAAAATTGGTGCAATCTTTCCAAGAAGAATCTTGCTCTAGTTTACACAGGTGCTTAGCTCAAAATTTCAATTTAGAAGAGGTGAGAGATAAAGATCAACAAACATATGTCAATCATCAAAAGGTCATTAAACAATGGTTTGACAATCATTTAATAGGAGATAAGAGTTTTGATGTTGGTGACCTTGTTCTGGAATGGGATAAATCCCATGAAGAAAAAGGTAAGGATACCAAATTTCAAAATATCTGGTTAGGTCTTTTTCATATTTCTAAGAAGATAGGCCCATATACTTTTATGTTACAAACTCTTGACAAAGTAGAGGAAACTCTACCTGTAAATGGGCTCATCTTAAAGACATATTTTTCCTAAAGAATGTTCATCTCTTTGTAAATATGTAAATAATAATAATAATAATTGTTTTTCTTTTTCATTTTGTCTCTGGTTTTCATTTTCATTTTCATTTCTTCTTCTCAGTTGCTTTCTTTTGATTGTTTCTTCATTTGATTTTCTTGTTGTTTGTTATTAACAATCAGATTCATGTTGTGTACTTTACGTATCTCTCATTTATGCATTCTAAATAAAGAGAATCATTATTTTTGGATTGCATAAAGAAAAAGAAAAAAATATCATTCATATTATGTTATCATGATAATAGCTTCTTTATGATTAATTCATATTTTTCTAAGAAAATTTAATTAGGAAAGTACTTTGAAATTTGGTATTTTCAGAGCTAATTTTCCTTTATAATTGAAATAAATACCATGGGATTAGAAAATCTCAATATGAAAGGCTTAGTTTTACCCCATGAAATGCAATATATTAAAATTACTTTCAATATCACCCCACTTCCTATTCACCATTGCAAATTGAAATCTTAAACATTTTGATCAAAAGGTGATTAATTAATTAAATATATAGTAAGTTGAAAGCATCAAAAGGTGTGGGAAGTGTATACAAACCTGTCATGGCTATAGAAGTTTACATAAAGCGGGTCAATGTATACATGATATCAAGGCAACTTCGTCAGGTCTATGGGCACCTGTTCACAGTGAAGCAATACCAGGTAAAAGAAAGATGAGTCGAGTTAATTGCATCTATTCATAGTAAGAAAACTCTGCACATTAGTCAAATTAAAATCTTATCCTCTCATGTATATTTAATTTAAATCAATTTTATCCCTTTCCCTCTATAAATATTAAGTGAATAACTACGAGTATGATTGTAATTTTATTATCTTTTTAATTAGTCATAAAGAAGTTATTTTTGATATTGCAAAATTGATGGATTTTCTTATTCTTGTAATCTAATATTCTTTCTCTTATATTTTCATGAACAAAAATAATTGATTCTCCCAACATGTTGCCAATTGTTGTGGCAAACTACAACCACCCAAATTTTCTTTTGAACGATATAGAATTTAGATCTTTTTTTAGTTTTAACAAGAAATTTTCTCTTATTTTGTTTATGTTTATGTTTCTATGAGTTTGATTGGTTTTCATATGATTATATAAATATTGTCGTAATTATCACCAATTGGATTTTGAAGGACATAACTTTGAAAGTGGGACAATACTTTCTTGCTATGATTTCCTCTTCTTATTTCTTTTTTATTTCATGATTTTCATCATGAAATTCAATGGGAAAGTTAATGGGAATTTGTGCAATAACTAATATGGGAATTCACGTTTTGTTTAAACACCATTATGGAATATGAGAGTTAATTATTTATTATTATTGATTATTGTTTCCTAATTTAATTCTAATCTTTTTCATGGCATCTTAGAGGAATATTTTACTACCATGATCTTTATTGTTTCATAGCTTAAAGTATCAAAAATAATTTATTGGAATCTTTGGATTATTTACTATTGATTTTCGATCCTATCACTTTAAAGGATCAAAGTAAAATATATCATGAAAAAATTGCTAGCCATGGTTGTAATGGTCTTTATACATTTCGATTTCTCTTGGATTGCTAATGGTGACATTTTAAAATTCATTTCCCATGTTCTCATTTTATTATTTTCATTAATTCAAAGTCTGAGCATAAACCTCATTATAACACGATCTTGTGAATTATCATTACATTGACCTCGGGTGAGGGGTGTTGTACGTACCACCTCAAACCTCTTAATGATTTTTATGAGTGACAATTCACCTCGAAATCCAGATGAACTACATGGAATATTGTATTGGTTACACTTGAAATGTGAAGTGATGGTGAGTTACCTTTACTATCCCATTCATTAATTTGAAATTTTCTTCCATATTTGATGAAATATGTTCAGGTTATATCGCCATTTCTTTGTCTCATTTACATTTTTAGGGTTTGTCGTCTTGAGTTTCAATTATCCTCTCCTCATTTTCAATACATGTTCTCTGTTTATGCTTAGAATTGATCCTATCTTGAGTTATTTGCATTATCAATGGCACCTGTAGTCAAGATTGAGCCTAGAGGAGCTGAAATTTTAGAGGCTGACAAAGAATCCTCAGCCCTATTCCAAAAGGTCAGGAGAGTAAGTTTTATTAAGTCCTTTTGAGAGTATAACATGATTGTTTTCAAATCATTTGCACAACATTTGAATGAAAAAATAGCCAAGGTAGGAGATATGGAGATTGAAGTGAACGAAGTATTGATTGTTGAAGTCATGCAATTTCCTATCATAGGAGAGAATTGCTCGAAGAACTGGCCAGTGAAAATCATACCCTGGAAATAATTTATTGTTTCAAAGAATATGGTTTATAATATAAAATGTATGCCTACCTCGAATTTGAAAAAGAAACAGTGAATTATGGTCTTGGTCATTAGAATGTATATAATGTTGGATTACTGAGAGGGGGGGTGAATCAATAATAGAGAAATGCAGTCCTTTTTAACCACAAAATTCAAGTGTTATATCAATGTAACATTATCATCCAATCGTTGCAGAGTAAATAAACAATGAACAAATGAGAAATCATACACATACATAGTGCGCCATTTTTTTACGTGGAAACCCAAAGCAAGAGAAAACCACATAATGATTTTTCTTATATGTATTTAAGAATTACATTCATTGGAAGCACCCACTTCTTCTTTTTTCTAGCTACAACTGGAAGGAGTCTCCACCCCCCTAGTTTCTCAGTATACAACCTGAGGGAAGCTCCAACTCCCCAATTCTCTAGCTACGGCCAAAAGGAGGCTCCAACCCCCTAGTTTCTCAGGCTACAACCTAAAGGAAGTTCCAACTCCTCAATTCTCTGGCTACAACCAGAAGGAGGCTCCAACCCCCTATTTTTGCAGGCTACAACCTAAAGGAAGCTCCAACTCCCCAATTCTCTAGCTACAACAAGAATGAGGCTCCAACCCCCTATGTTCTCCGGCTACAACCACATGTCCTTTCCCTGTCTAACTGCCCTGACATAGAAGTATATTGATGAACCACTCTCACATTATCATTGTGATATATATTGTTGTAAACATGCACCAATCAACTTGTAATCAACCTGTAACAGCCTCTACCAATAACCTATGCCAACATGTACCAATAACCTATGCCAACATGTACCATACATCAACCTGTACCTCAACCTATATCATAAACAAATGCATCAACCATGCATCAAACCTATACAAATAACCTGTCACAATAACCTATCCAAACAACTTATAATCAACCTGTACCATAAACAAGTTCATCAACCATGCACCAACCTGTACCTCAACCTGTACCATCAACGAGTGCATCAACCATGCACCAAATATGTACCAATCATGCATCAAATACACATAAATTGTGACTCATCAAGATGTACGAACACCATCCACTTTACACCTCATGTATGTTCCAACTCATCAACTACTTGTCTCAACCATGTACCCAACATGTACCTCAACCAAAATACCTTATCAATTTCATAATCTAAATCTGATTTGTAGCTCTATAATATACCTAGTGTATATCATCACATACCTGAAAACCTTCCTTAAATTTAACAACAAGAGACTAGCATTTTCATCAAACTTTACTTTAGTCTCACATACTTTACTTTACTTAAAATAATCATAAATATGTACCTGTAATGAATAAATATCTGAAAATGGTACAGAATGTTCTTCAATGTATTTTATGCAATTCCTCCATGTTTCACTACTTGGAACCTCTCAGAAAAGGAGTTATAGCAAAAATGGCAGACCTTGTTGAATTTTGGCTTATTCTAGAGAGAGAACTTGTAGAGTGTTCCCCGCACAGAATATTTTTTATGGATCTGAAAATGGTACACAAAATACTATTGACTTTACTATAACCAATATGTTATGACTTTTTTACCCGAAACACTTGTTTTAGACTAGTTTCAGGACTAGCCACAAACCCTATTTTCCACGGAGTATAACTCCAAAAATACAACGGCCCAAAAGATGAAATTTGTATCACCACTGCTTGGATATATTTTCTCAATGGCCTCCGAATTTCACTCTTTAAATCATTCTAGAAAAAAGGTTATTGTGAAAATGGTTAGATGACCTGTAAATAACATACCTTAGAAAGCATCATCAAAAGAATTTATCCTCCCTTGAATTTCGGTCGTCTTTACTTCACCTTCCCTCTGAAATTAGACTTAGATATCCTTTGGTTACCTCAATCACTTGTAGATATTAAATATTCTCAATTGTATTTAAAATGAGAGAGCCTTGCCTCTTATTTATACTGTCATGTAGCTTCTTCAAGGGGTTACCTTTTAACCATCTTAATCCACTTTCCTTATTTTAGGGTTAACCCACTTCTAACCACTTTTCCACTGATTAATTTATCCATTAAATTTATTATTTAAATAATTTATTTTGTATCCATTTGTACTTATATTACACTCGTCACTTCACTTTATTATTTAAATTATCTTCTAACCATCTTAACCCACTTTCCTTATTTTAGGGCTAACCCACTTCTAACCACTTGTCCACTTAGCAATTTATCCATTAACTTTATTATTTAAATCATTTATTTTGTATCCACTTTGACTTATAATACACTCATCAATTCACTTTATTATTTAAATAAATTCTTCTTTGCAAACACTTTGACTACTTTGACCTTTTGGGGCTTCTAGATGACTCATGAAGGTTCTCCAACTTCAAATGGCCATAACTCTCTAACCATGAGGAGTTATGTGATGTTCCACATACCAATGGAAATGGCATGACATGTACTATCCATCTAGAATAGTCGTTCCTGCAAATATATCAAAACTCATACCATTATCCATCAAACAAACTTGGGTCCATTACCCAAACTTTTGTGCTACCGAAATTTGCTATCGGAATTTCTTCAAGGGTTTACATCAATGAAAAACAACCCAATTAATCAACAATATCCCCCTTTGGCATTGATGGAAACACTCTGATGCAATATTGAAGTCATATCACCTATGATCCCCTTGTGACCATCGCTCCCCCTGGAACCATGCGTCTGTGCTATTTCTCCAAGCATTTACCTTTGCATCTGATAAATCTCTTCCCCTTTGTCATCAATGGAAAAGGTATATTTTCATCTGGGGCTGCTCCCCCGAACTGAACTCTTCCTGAAAGTGATCTCCCAATCCGAATTGTCCTCTTTATGGTGCTTCCTCATGTAAATATAAGGCATATAAGATAAGCATTCAAAAGCATTCATTTTGGAGTAGAAATGACTCCGAGTGTCTGGCGAAGATACTGAAAGGCTTCCCTTGGAAGTGGTTTTGTAAAGATGTCTCCCACTTGTTCTTTTGTTCCCACATATTCAACTTTGATGTTCTTCTCTACAACCTATTCCCATAGAAAGTGATACTTTATTGGAGTGTGATTCATCTTGGAGTGCATCATTGGGTTCTTTGAGATATTGATGGTGCTTGTATTATCGCAATAGATTGGAATGGGCTCATCATACTCAACCTATATATCTGTTAAAGTTTTTTTCATCCATAGAACCTAAGTAAAACATCTTTTTGCTGCAATATACTTTGCTTCAGCTGTAGATACAAATATTGATGTTTGTTTCTTGCTTAGCCATGATACTAAACAGTCAACAAACTAGAACGTCGCTCCACTGGTGCTTTATCAGTCATCAATGAAACCTTCCCAATATGCATATGTGTAGGAAATATATGATAGATCCTTTCCGTTTTGATACCATAATCCAAACTCTTATGTTCCTTTGAGATATATGAAAATCCTCTTCACTGCTAATACATGTGATTCCTTTGGTGTTTCTTGAAATAGTGCCACCTATTCAAATTCATGCATTACATATTGTCTGGATGTTGTCACATTAATTGACCTATATTGCCTCTAGTCTCTAGACTTTGAATCATCATATTTTCTCAACTTGCAACTGGTTTTCGTAGGAGTGGTAACTAGTTTGCATTCTTCCATTCTGAACCTCTTTAGAAATTCTCTGATATACTTATTTTGAGAAATAAAAATTTCTTCGTTACTTTGACATATCTGAAGACCTAGAAAGAAGGATATTTATCCAAGTAATGACATTTCAAATTCATTCTACATATCCTTTACAAATTTCTGGCTTAACCTATCATCAGTAGTTCCAAAAAATAATATCATCAATATAAACTTCAATTAATAAAATACCATCTTGAGTTACCTTGATGTAGAGGTCGCTGTCTGCACTTCCTTTTCTAAACCCTGTCTATTGTAAATATTTATCTAGTCTAGAGTACCATTCTCTAGGAACTAGTTTTTCAATGTAGACTCCTTCTTCAAGTTCCCCATTTAGAAAAACTGATTTCACGTCCATATCTGTCCATACTATTCAAGACTCTACTACACAACTGTCCATAATTTTGACTCATTTGTCACTTTACTATAATGAAGTACTACTACAACTGATTAAACTATCATATTGTACATATGCTAACGAAGTGCATTGAATCTATCTACTCAAATTATGCAAGATGATCGAAGGATGATTCTCTGGTCTATCTCAACTAACACATAGACTCCCCCTGTCTATTATTCATATTATCTGGCAGTCTCTAAGTTGTATGGCTTAGAATAATTCTTCCTCTGAAGTGTATTCATAATCATCTTCATTGGTATATTCATCATCATCTTCATTGGTAGATTCATCATTTCACTGAGCTCTGACTTCTTTTTTTCTGTCTGTGGATTCATCAATCACTACAATGCCTGAAAGTACAATCTCTTGAACCTATTCCTTATTTACTTGTCCTTCTTTTCTTTCAATCATTTTCCAAACCTTTCTATATATGACATCTATCCTTTTCTCCATAGAATTTTCTTTGTTTCATTTTATTTCCAATCTTGAGATTGGTGGGACCTGGTATTTGTTCACTTTTTCTTCCTGTTTTCTTATCCATACTTTCTTATATCTGATATCAGTGTTCTCTTTCATCGAAGTATCGATCATGCTTCTATAATCACTAGGTATGTGTCCATAGTTATGAAATTTGTAACATTCAATGTCATGTGGGGCCACATAGGCATTTCTTGCTTGAACATTGCTTTTATAATCCCTGCAATCTGTAACCTTATGTCCAAAATTAATACAGTAAAAACAATGACTATAAAATAAATTTGCATACCTGGGAGTGAATGATATTCTTTGTGGTGTAGTCCTTCTGAATTTCTTCCTTGACTGATCATGACCATGATTGAAGCTTCTTTGTGGCTTGAACATGGATGGTCTTCTTGAAGATGTATTTTCAATAGTTTTCTTAGATTCTGGTTGACCATGATTCTTTCCTTTGAGTACTTTTGCATAACTATTTCTGTTTTCTTCATTCTTTTTTTCTAGCAACCTAGAGTGCTTCTCTTCATTCTCTATAATTGATGTGGATGTTTCTGTCTCTTCAATGTTCTTGTTGAGATTGACAATTTTACTTCTCAATGTGACAACTTCTTCTTGAAGCTTCTTAACCTCTTCTTCTTTCTTCATTATCTGAGACTTCATGACTTCTTCTGTTCTTCTCACTTCTTCAAGATGAATTTTTATTGTGATTATTTCTTCTTCAAGTCCTTTCTCTTCTTGACCAAAATCTGTCTCAAGTTGCTTTAGATCATTAGTTATTTCCTTAATATTATTTTTCAATATCTTCTCTCTCATTTATGCTTCTTCCTTCTGTGTTGCTATGTTGGCTTCCAAATTCTGCTTTTGATATTCAATATTTTCTTCGATCTTTCTGGATTTTTCTAGCTGAGTTCTTAAATTCTCGATGATATGTTGGGATTCTTAAAAAATGTGAACACTTTTCTTTTGTTTCATCAATTATTTCTTGAGTGAATTATTTTCTTCTCTTAGTTCATCTAAAGCAATAATCAATTCTTCTTCATGATTGTCTTCGTTTTCAATTAGTTTTTCTGTCTCACGACATTCTATTTCAAGATGTTTGTGTCTTTCACAATTAAAGAAAAACAACATACCTCTAGTGATTATGTACTCTTCCTCTTCTGAATCTGTTTGACATAGTGAACACAATTCTTCTTGATCTGTATATGGATCTTCTTTAGCATTTTCGGAATCTATGATGGGTGAAGAATATATGTCATGTAACTTACCCCAAATTTCTTTGGTTGATGAACATTTACCAACATTTTCTCTTATCGGATTAGGTAATCCTTCTCAGATTAAATCCATTGCTATTTTGTTATTCTTCTTCAATTCCTTCTTGGTTGCTGTCTTTGCCCTTTTTGAACTATCATATCTTGTAACAAATGATAGCCAAATATAATGTGTTTTTTCCCGTAAAAATACTTTCATCCTTTTGATCCACATATCATACTTTAAACCATTATGACCATTAAACCTTGATACTCCATTCTCAGAATAATCCATGATCTCCTTCCAGTGGTTAAATTGTTTCCTGAAGGAGCATGCTCTTATACCAATTGTTGGATTACTAAGAGGGGGGTTGAATCAGTAATAGAGAAATGTAATCCTTTTTAATGACAAAATGCAAGTGTTATATCAATGTAACATTATCATCCACTAGTTGCAGAGTAAATAAACAATGAAAAAATGAGCAATCATGCACATACATAGTACACCAGTGTTTTACGTGGAAACCCAAAGTGGGAGAAAACCAAAGAATGTTTTTTCTTATATGTATTTAAGAATTACATTAATTGGAAGCACCAACTTCCTTTTTTTTCCAACTTCAACTGGAAGGAGGCTCCAACCCCCTAGTTTCTCAGGATACAAACTAAGGGAAGCTCCAACTTTCAAATTCTCTGGCTACAATGAGAAGGAGGCTCCAACCCCCTAGTTTCTTAGGATACAACCTAAAGGAATATCCAACTCCTCATGTATCTATCTAAAACCAAAAGGAGGCTCCAACCCCTTAGTTTCTCAGGCTACAACCTGAAGGAATATCCAACTCCCCAATTCTCTGGTTACAACTAGAAGGAGGCCCCAACCCCCTATGTTCTCCGACTACAAACATTATTTGGCTATGACCACTTTTCCTTTCCCTGTCCAACCACCATGACGTAGAAGTATAATGATGAACCATTGTCACGCTATCATTATGCGATATACCACTATAAACCTATACCAATCAACCTGTAATTAGATTGTAACATCCTATACCAATAGCCTTTGCCAACATGTACCATACATCAACTTGTACCTCAACTTGTATCATAAATAAAATGCCTAAACCATGCATCAAAACTGTACAAATAACCTGTCACAACAACCTATCCAAGCAACCTGTAATCAACCTGTACCATAAGAAAGTGCATCAACCATGCACCAACCTGTACCATAAACAAGTTCATCAACCATGCACCAACCTGTACCTCAACCTGTTCCATTAATGAGTGCATCAACCATGCACCAAATATGTACCAATCATGCATCAAATACACATAAACTATTACTTATCAATATGTACAAGCATCATAAACTATACCCCTCACGTATGTTCCAACTCATCAACTACTTGTCTCAACCATGTACCCAACATGTACCTCAACCAAAATCCCTCATCAATTTCATCATCCAAATCTTATTTGTAGATATGTAATAGATCTGATGTATATGGTCACGTACCTACAAAACTTCCTTAACTTTAACAACAAGAGACTAGCATTTTCATAAAACTTTACTTTAGTCTCACATGACTAATTTTGGATTAGTCAACAACCCTAACTTGAAATAATCATAACTATGTACCTGTAATGAATAAATATCTAAAAATAGTACACAATGTTCTTCAATCTATTTTATGCAATTCGTGAGTTTTCACTACTTGGAACCTCTCAAAAAGGAGTTATAGATAAAATGGCATACCTTGTTGAATTTTGGCTTATTCTAGAGAGAGAACTTGTAGAGCGTGCCCTACACAAAATATTTGTTGTATGGATCTAAAAATTGTACACAAAATACTACAGACTGTACTCTAACCAATACATTTGTTCTTACTGAATTTGGATCTAATATGAAGAAGTTACTGTTAAGAACCAAACATCAATATAGCATGGAAAAACCTCAGGAAAAGTACTCAACGCCTTGAAACAGAGATAATTTCAGATAATAAGCCTCTTCGAGGGGGCAACCTCATTTTACCCCACTTAAATGTTCCAGTACAAGATGATTCAAAATGAAAATGTCTCCTTGGTATATATAGGAGACTAGGAGGTATAATTACAACTAATGGCCTAAAGCCGACATAAATAAAATAACATTACTAATATAATATGCCCCAATTAAGGGGTAATGAGCCAACATTAGGGCTTAACATGCCCCTCCTCTTGAGACAAGTTTTGTCCGCAACGCTTGAGTAACTCTGGATGCTTCTGTATAAAAGACTCATCTTCCCAAGTGGAATCTTCAGCCGGTAGTTTCCTCCATTTAATGAGATACTCTGAAATGGATCTATTCCTTAGCTGGTGAATTCTTGTGCCAGTGATGGCTTCAAGATCCAATATGATTTTTCCTTCCTCGTCAAGTTCTGGCAATATAGTTTGAACTAGGATCTTGTCACCTATAACCTTCTTTAAGCATGAAACATGGAAAACTGGGTGTACTCGTGAAGATGAAGGAAGCTCCAATTTGTATGCCATAGTACCAATATTTTGCAACACCTTATAAGGTCCATAGTACTTTGGTGATAATTTATTATCCTTCTTGGCTTGCTTGAGGGACATCTGTTTGTATGGTTGTAGTCTTAAAAACACCCAAT
>ML790916.1:298795-337607 GCA_009831015.1 Picea engelmannii | reverse complement strand
CCATTCTTGATTCACCTTCCTTGTGTCCTCATCATGAATTTCATGGGATGCATTTTCACTTTTGGGTGTCTTCTCTATTACAAAATTTCTCATTACTTCTATGATATCCCCTTTTAATCCATCCATCTTAGTATCCAACTTAGGTTCCATTGAATCCATCTTAGTATCCAACTTAGCTTCCATTGAATCCATCATCTCTTGTAGTTCATCTTTAGTTATTGTCTTCTTTTGTAAATCATTTATGTCCCTACGCATTTCTTCACCTTCATCAAGAGTCCAATTAGGATTTTCTGGAGGCTTCTTTGGTGTAGAAGGTTCCTTTTTGGGTGGCATGTTGGCCAAATATCACTTTTGAGTCTTGATTTTGAGGTGGTTCTGCTAGACAATATTTATTCTATTCTATCTCCCAAGTTTTGGCCATTTTGGGTATGAAACTTTCTTTTAGGTAGTTCTCTGGTATTTCTTCTCTGCAATTTCACAGGTCTGATCAAAATTGGATGTGCCAAGTGGAATTTATGGTAACTTCCTCACAACTTGCCAATTTTTGTCCTTTCCAGGAGATCTCACTTGTATAGAATTCCCCACACAAAATAATTGATATCAAATTCTGAAACTCGCACCCAAAATACTATAGACTGTCCACAATCCAATGCAACCAGTCCCACTCGATTTGGATACTCTAGCAAGAAGTTATTCTTGTTTTACTTGGAACACCTTCTTGAGACTAGTCAATAGGACTAGTCAGATACCCTATCTTACACAAGGTGTATCTACAAATTTAAGATGACCCAGAAGCTGAAAATTTTACCACAGATATATTACTAATTTCTATAAATTTCCTCCATATTTTATGGTCTGAAACATTACAAAAAAAAATTTATAGTGAAAATTCCGCAATGACTCATTTCAGGATGATTCCAAAACCCTATCTTGTATAGGCTGTATCTTCGAAAGTATAAGGCCTCAGGAGCTGAATTTTGAACCCAACGTACCTTGATCCATCTGCTAAATGCCCTCCAAGAGGTTCCTTTTGAAACTTTAAAAAAAAAAAGTTATAGTGAAAATTCCACGGTGTTGCAGATGTAGCAGCGAAACCCCAAGACCTTGAGCTCTGAAACCATATGTTAAGAACCAAACATCAATCTAGCATGGAAAAACCTCAGGAAAAGTACTCAATGCCTTTAAATAGAGATAATTTCAGATAATAAGCCTCTTCGAGGGGGAAACCCCCTTTTACCCCACTTAAATGTTCAAGTACAAGATGATTCAAAATGAAAATGTCCCCTTGGTATATATAGGAGACTAGGAGGTATAATTACAACTAATGGCCTAAAGCCGACATAAATAAAATAACATTACTAATATAATATGCCCCAATTAAGGGGTAATGAGCCAACATTAGGGCTTAACAGTTACGATGTTTTTACTTGAAACACATGTTTTAGACTAATTTCAGGACTAGCCACAAACCTTATTTCCATGGAGTGTAACTCCAAAACTACAACGACCCAAAAGATTAAATTTGTATCACAAACAATTGGATATGTTTCCTAAATGGCCTCCCAATTTCAAGGTCTGAATAATTCTAGAAAAAACGTTATTGTGAAAATGGTGAGATGACCTATAAATAACATACCTTAGAAAGCATCATCAAAATAATTTATCCTTCCTTGAATTTCAACCTTCTTTACTTCACCTTCCCTCTGAAATTTGGCTTATATATCCTTTGGTTACCTAAGTCACTTGTATATATTCAATATTCTCAAGAGTATTTAAAATGAGAGAGTCTTGCCTATTATTTATACTTTCATGAAGCTTCCTCAAGGGGTTACCTTTTAACCATCTTAACCCACTTTCCTTATTTTAAGGTTAACCCACTTATAACCACTTGTTCACTTAGTAATTTCTCCATTAAATTTATTATTTAAATAATTTCTTTTGTATCCACTTTTACTTATAGTACACTCATCACTTCACTTCATTATTTAAATTATCTTCTAGCCATCTTAACCCACTTTCCTTATTTTAGGGATAACCCACTTCTAACCACTTGTCCACTTAGCAATTTCTCCATTAACTTTATTATTTAAATAATTTATTTTTTATCCACTTTGACTTATAGTACACTCATCACTACACTTTATTATTTAAATAAATTCTTCGTTGCAACCACTTTGACTACTTTGACCTTTTGGGGCTTCTAGATGACTCATGAGGGTTCTCCAACTTCACATGGCCATAACTCTCTAACCGTGAGGAGTTATGTGACGTTCCACATATCACTACAAATGGAATGACATATACTATCCATATAGAATAGTCTTGTCTACAAATATATCAAACTCATACCATTATCCATCAAAAAAACTTGGGTCCATTACCCAAACGTTTGTGCTACCGGACTTTCTTCAAGGGTTGACATCAATGACAACCAACCCAATTAATCAGCATATAACCTATGAGGGTTGTTATGGATTGGTATTCTATTACCATTTCAGGATTTTAATGGTTTTCATAGGCTATCCATTGAATTTTCCGTATTATTTACTTAAAAGTATTTCCAAGATGGCTAAATTTTACCAAAGAGCGTTTGTAAACCTTGATAGAATCGTTTTCCATCATGGGTTGATTTGAATTCTTATTTAATTAAAGATGTCTAAATTAGGTGAAACTTGGGAAAACAAAAGAAAAAATTTAATGTCTGAGTTCAAGACGAAGGGGAAAAGAAAATTCCTTTTGTAGTTAAATATTCTCAGGGAATTGTTCCTGAAGGTGTTTCAAAACTGATATCATAAGTTTATCAGGATATATTGATAGATCCCTATGCTCAATCATGAGGAGTAAATCCGATGGAAGTTGTTTGTCATAACAGTAAATTTGCAGAACGAGTTTCAACTTGGGTTACTTATAGCTCTTCTAAAAGAGCCAAAATCATCCTTTTGAATTAGGGTCTCGATTCCAAATTGTCCGATAAATATGTATTAGAGCCAGGTCACAAAGTCAACTAGGATCCTACAATCAAAATGTCAAGTCATTTATAGGATCAGATAAGACAAAATCGAATAAAAAATAAGCAGTTGGTGAGAAGATTTTTGTGGGCTCAGAGAAACAAATTTTAAAAAGTCTCTTCTCCTACTGTTTCTACAATTATCAACCTAGAATAGCCCGACATAAATGAGAATTTCCTTCTCATAAGTTGAATCTTGAGACTAATCTTAAATATCACTCTAATTTCCATCATTATGTGCATAAGGAAGTCAAGCCCGATAATATTCGTTCACCTGATAATAATCAAGAAGTGTCATCTCCTATTGTTAAAGATAAAGGGCATGATGGTTTTAAAGCTTGGTTCTAGAAGGATAAATATCATGATGTGGAACCTCTTTTAAAAAGTAATCTGCTCGAGCTAGAATTATAAAATCAATAATTAAAATTGTAGAATCGAATTATGATTTAGCAATATGAGAGACAAATCTTTGATTTGAAGAAAAATAATGCCAGTGTTGAAAGTTTGTTGGTTGTAAAAGCTTTGGTAATTAATGTTTTCATCATTTCATATCTTAAGAATATTTCCAAATCTAAAGATTAATGTCCAGTTGTTGTGAATAGAATTTTAGTTGAAAAATAATTTCATTTTGAGGTATAAATTTGTTTGTAGTCTGTTTTCATTTGAATTTATTTTCTTATTTAAAAACATATACATAATCGTAGATTATGTAGCTACTTTATTTAAAGTGAGTCTGTTAGTAATACATTTTATTTTGATGTACATGTTTCAAATGAAAGAACGACAACTGACTTATGGAATGCATACCAAAGTTATCGTGATGCATGTTGGCTATCCAAGGTTTTATAAGATTATGATCTTTTATTTCTTTTTGTCAAGTTGTCAAAAGTATTCTAAAACATATATTTGGACACGATCTACCTTCTGATTTTAAGGAAATATGTTTTATCTTTACACCCCACGAACTCTTCATTATAAAAAGAGTGTGAGGAAAACAAAACACATTCAGATTATGATGGAATAAATAAAACTATGAACATTGTTGTTTCATATTTTCCTTTTTAAATATAAGACTAGATCATTTTGATTTTTTGTTTTCAACTAGAGTGCAAATGCTTAGTACTACTTCTGGTATTTGTATTCCTAATATTTCAACAAAATCAATTTCTTTCAATTTATTGTGTTTCAATATCATTTCATATATATATATATATATATATATATATATATATATATATATATATATATAATTGATCATTGNTTTATATATATATATATATATATATATATATATATATATATATATATATATATAATTGATCATTGTTGATCAATTGAATTCATATACGTCGTTACATAAAAACTTATAAAATTACATGTATGTGAATCTTGTTTACGAATGAAGCATATTTAATTGTTTAAATATCATTTCACTTTATTTACAGTATTATCTTTTTAGTAATTCTTTAATTGATCTACATCATTATTCATTACTATTGTTTTGTACTCACAAACATCATTATTCCTGGGATTCAAATTTAGTATTAATATAACTATAGTAAGTCATATATTAGAATGTTAAAATAAGAGTTATTGTATTATGATTCTTTCTCATTTCATTTCAGAATAATTGTTATCTATCTTTCTTCTAAGTCTCCATAAGCTAGAGCTAATTTCCATGTGGCTTTGTTGAGCCCTCGTGTTAGTTTAGTTCAAATATTAAGTTAGATTAGTATTAGATTAAAATTTGGTTTGTATTATAATTATTTTAAATACGATTATTTTACATTAAAAAATAGTTTAGAATAGTTTTAAATAAGGGTAACTGGTCCCATCATAACCTGTTGGGTTCAACACCAAAAATGGAAAAAGGGTCTAATTGGGAGCATGATTGGGTGATACCCTAAATGTTTATCATGGTAAATTCTAGCCATAAACACCTACATATCGATCGAAAACTCTCATCAGTCCTCAAGCCTTTATCATCTTCGGGACTTCTAAGGTCTCAACACCCACTTCATCAACTTTCCATTCCTTGATGATGATATATCTGACACCAACAACCCATATCACATCGAGGTCACTCCCGATGAACCAAATTTTCCCATCCCATCATTACTTCTTCATCATCGTCATTGAATTTTACATAAGTCTCGACACTAAATTTCTCTCAACGATGATGCCTCTGATGATGAATGGAGGAGATTCAACAAATTATTTTCTACTGGTTTAAGGGTCTAACTTCAGGACTTACCCATTTTTTAGGTTTCTGAACAAGTCTTCAAGAGTCAGAAAGATGACTCTAGTACCATCATAAGCCTATCAATCTCATTAGATATGATATTCTTCCATATATTGAAAGATTTTCAAGTAAACATCGTGATATCCTTAGTGTTCGAGTTCCTCCATTCCTTATGGATACCTCCCTGACTTTACAGAACTAACACCACCGGGTAAATTAAGTTTGTTTCCATATCTTGCAAACTTTCCACTCAAAGTTTTAAGGTTCATAATGACACAAGGTATCTTTAATTGTTCGTTTTCATGACTTATCAGATCAAATAAACACCATAACAAACATATTCCAAGATCTAATGGGTTCAATTCATTGATCATAAGCAATCACATTTTCAATTTAAATAAGACAATACATGTTTATAACATTTAAACATAATTAAACAAACCAAGTTATACACTTATTTGATGAAGGAAATTCCAACACCAAACGACTAAGAGAGGAAACATTTCCTCCCAACCTTAGGACATACTTTAGAGTGCCTTCCTATAGTATGCCACCCTAGTGCCAATCCATGATACCACAAGGGGAATGATTCAACTGGATCCCAAATGTAAGATGATCTAGGAAGGTTACTCTTATTCCTCCTTTGACAACAACAAAATTTTCCCACTTCCCATTGAGCTTCCCATCTCTGCTAAAACTTCCCTCAACGACCTCCCCTTAATAATGTCATTTTTTTTCTAGTAAGTGCCAAGATATAGCCCACTATTGCTCTAGTCTAGATTCGGGTCTTCTCTACTTCAGGGTGATCAATCTTAAATTGGATGAGCTTCCTATTTTATTCAAGAAAATCTCTCTCTTCTTGTTGGAAATTTGGGCTGACCCAAGCTCTAATCTCAAAGGTTTCCAACAAAACCCTCAAACTATGATCCCTCCTAGTAAACCAGAAGGAAACACCACACACAGAGTGCACAACACAGTCTCATCCGAGATAGCTTATGGGGGACTGCAGGACTCATATATTTTCATTCATGGAAGGTGTTGGGAATGTGATACATGTATTATTTTTATGCATCATATTTATTACTCATTCATATAGAGATATTGTTCATTCATCAAGGAAACCATGCATGCATGTTGTGTGTTGTAATAATCTAAGCTAAACATCCATTCTTTAACCAATTGATAGCAGAAACAATAAAATAACCATTCAAACCCATTAACACAACACGGTTACTATGCTTCACCCCCCCTAGGCTAGGTCCACAAAGATTTGGATCTTCTTCTCTTTTATGCATCATTCTTCAAAGACAATGTTGCATGCCTTACATTCTCCATAATTATAACCAAACACTATGTCAATAAAAATCTGTTAGGTGGACTAGACCACACCAGGCTCCACAACCTGTGGCCTAACCCTCAAAAACCCACTCTTCTCCTAATCGCTTATTCATTAACCCTTTTTTCCCACTCTCTATCTCATTCAAAAACATATACTAGACTTCCTAGGCCTTTATTTATACTACTCTATTGGTCCATAGCCATTACAATTATACCAAAAACCCTAACCCTAACATAGATAGGTTTGTCTGCATGTGCGCCATGGTGGTTTTCCTTGATCTTTGGCATGATGTTTTACCTCCATCTTTGGCATGCTACTTTTTTTCAATATATGGCATGCACGCTCCAAAATTAGATTTTCTCCCCAAAATAGGTCTGTGCCAACAAGCCCCCAACACTAACATGTGGCTCATCTCAAGCCACCCAGGCGGTGTGTGCTCCCTGCACAACCTTCTCCAAATTGTGAAGCTTTCTTGCTAGTTTCTCCCCTTTTGCTTTCTTCTGTGCATATTTCTCTGTTAGCACCTCTACCATCTGCATTGTAATATGATTGTTCAGCAAATTTGCACTCTTTGTAAGAGCCTATTCTAGTTCTGCAATTATTTTCGTTACTTTCTCCTATAGTGGATCCAATTGAGCATGCCTTGCCTTTTTATTTCTCTGTGAAGTCTTTAGTTCCATCTACAGGTTCTTCATCTCTTACATGCCTTTTAACCTTTCTGTGATGCTCATTACCTTATGTTGGTGCTTCAAATACTTAATTACAACATTGACTTGTTCTTCTTGTTGATCCAACTATTGAGCCTTCTTGTCTTCCTCAAGAATAGTCCATATTTGCACAGTCTTATCAAAGAATTTTGTGACTTCCTTGGCTTCCCTTGCAATCGTACTTGTTTGTAGAGCTTCATGTTGTTCTCTCTTGGTTGTAACTTAAGGAGGGGTTGTAGGTGTAATTTTTTCCTTTATTTCCTCTATCTCCTTCCTATACCCCTCGATTGTCTGTGCAATGATATGTATATGTTCTTCTGTGCTACTATTTGTTTCCTGGACTTTTTCTGAGATCGTTCTGAAGACTTCCTACAATTTCTTTTCTAGGTTATCTGCACGCTGCTTCTCTTCCTGCTTCTCCATATAGAATTTCTACATTGTCAGTTGTAGCATTTCCTTAACATCCTTGGAAAATTCCATTTATGTCGAATCATCCCTGGCCCGTGAATGTACCTCCTTTGTGACACTGGATTGCAATATGTACAGTGATTTCGTTGGTATTTTTTCTAAAACCAACTCCAATTGTTCCAAGTCTTTTAGAAGCTTCTGCACTATTTCCTCCGCTATCTATAGCATGTCCTGTGTAATGCTGAAATTTGGACTTATCTGCACTATGATTTTTATTGTTTCTTCTTCGTCCTGAGTAGTTCTGTCCTCTTCCTCTGTCAATCATTGCATTGGTCCCTTTCCTTTATCCCATGATTGTATTTCTTATATCTGTTTCAGGACCTGTCTGACCTCCATCAAGTCTTATAGAATTATTTCCCTTTGGTTCTCTACCTCCTCATATTATTCAGTCGTGCGGTTATGAAATTCCTCTTCTATCAACTTTGCATCATCCATGGTAATTGTGTATTTCAGGATGTCCTTATATTCCTTGACTTTCTTTTGCAGCCCCCCTTTTTGTATGAACGACCTTTTGGGTGGCCCTGCATTTGTTGGGATTTTCATCATTGGAATTTATTTTTCTACCATGTCCCCCCCTACTTATTCTTCCTACGCTGGGACATTGTCCTTCTTACATGTCTTCCCATTCATATTTAGTGCGTTGTCCTTTTTTTGTGTCATTGGATTAGGGCCTGGCTTCTTCTTCTGAGGTGGTTTCTTTGTTGTTGCACTTCCTCCTGTTGCTTTAGTGCCTTGTGTCACTGTTATTATGTCTCCTGCATATGTCTGTGATGAGCCTGCTTTAGTTTCCTTGTCCTTGGGTAGCTCTTTGGTTATAACTAGGACTTTCCAATCATCCTCCTAGTCCTTGATCACCCAGTGTGCTTCTTTTATGTTGATTCAATATCAAAGTTGCAACCACTCTTGTTTTGGATCCTTTCACACCTGGATCCACATATTGTGTCTTGTAGCTTTGAACTTGGCTATCCCCTGGTACTATGCAACCACCTACAGAGTTATCTTCCAACTACTGGCTATATTCTCCTTCATTTCATTCAAGTACATTGCAAATATGCTAACATTATAGCTTCTTCATTTAGAGTCTGAAGTGTTCCTTTAGGTTTCATACCATGTTGCACAACATTTCCCCACTCTATCAAAGAAGTTCGAATAGGTAGGCTCCCCCCATCCTACCAGCACTATCAACACTATCAACCATGAGTAGTGGAGTTTAGTGCCCAAGTCCTGTGCATCTTTATAGTCATCCATGAAAATATTTACCAAGCAGGGATCCCATATTAACATGGTTCCTTTTGTGCATTGGGATTTTGTTCCTACGACTCGTGCAGGGACCTCCTCTTTGCGACATTTCTGAAGGAGTTTGTATGCCATTAATTTTATTTCTATCCTGGTTGTTGGTTCACTAATCCTCTTAATGATTATTCCTCATGACCCTCTATCGGTCCCATAGGTATTTTTCATTTCCTTTGTGAGTGCATTCTCCTTTGTTTGATCTTCTAGGTACTACATGGGTTTCTCTCCATCTGACGACAATCCTGTGATAAATGTAATTAGCTCCACATCGATGGACACCAACCTATCCATCCACAAAAATCCTCCATGGAGAAATGCAAGTAACTTCTTAACGGAATTGTTGACATCTTTCCCTCTACTAAATTGGGAAATCTTAAGAAAATTCATTATACTTGTGCTTTATAGAACTTATATCGATTTATTTGGCTATAACATCGGAGCCCCTAGTGGCCCTGTTCCCAATATTTCTATGTAAACCTATTGTGGAATTATGGGAATTTTCTAGTGTGAGACACATCATGGTCAACATATCTCAGTTTTTCTATGAATCCCAACAATCCTATAGTATATTGTACCCCCTCTGGAATGTGAGTGATACAATGGGTACCTTAGGCTTCTTGTGCGGGGATCTATGAGTGGGTTGTTTTCCTTTCTTTTTTGTTGGCGCACTGGATGGCCCAACCTCTTGTTCATCTTATTCTGCGCCAGACTCTGAATGTCCTGTTATATCCTCAATTTTTACCTATTATTGTTGCATGTGCCCTGCCATTGGTTGTGACCCTGGCCCCTCACATTCTATTCTTAGTATCAGTGCCATTGGTTTGGTGGGATACTTTGACCCTAGGTTGTTTCCTTGGTGTTTCTGACACAAAATAGTTTTTTCCCTCTGTAGTGCTCTGCGGATCAATATCGATCCTCACTTTTGCAGGAGATTGCTCCTCCTCCTCCACCATTGTGTCACTCACTAGTTCATCCTATGGTGAAGGAATTTCATCGACATCGACCACTCCCTCCGAATGTCTATGAACTCGTTCTTCCTGTATGGGTTCTTACGATCACCTGGTGTTTCTTTAGGTTTTTCTTGACAATTTTCTCAATGATCCAAATTTTGGTGGTGCCATTCTACATAAATCTTCCCACTACTACTGAAATCCACCTGTTAATGTCTTCAAAATCGCCTGTTCATTGCTTGTCCTTGTGCTCCTTAGCTCTGTGTAGGCTCAAACTCACAATGAGGGTTGTGTAGCATGCTTTCCAGATATATAAGTGCTCTCATAAATGTCATAAATATTCTTGGAGAGGCTTCCTTTACTGTCATAAATATTCTAAAGCTTCTTCGGTAAAATTCCTTAAATTTTGTAAATGTTCGATTCGCTCATTATTTTTCCGATGACCAGTTTTTCTTTTTTGACCGTTGTCCCTTTTCCTGGTGTGCTGCAATTTACTACGGTGATTCTTCCTCAATGCATTGTGGTTTTTTTTCTATCATTTATGTCCTATATGTAGTATTGTAGGTTCTTGTCGCCCAGATTTTCTATCTCTTCGCGCTATTTTTTCCGGTTTTCTATTATCCAGCTAACTTCCTACTCCTTTTGAATTTTTCTTCTTTTTCTACTTTTTATGTATTTTTGTAATTTTTCTTTCCTAAATTACATTATAGTACACTATACACAAGGATTCCTCACTTTTCTTCAACTACTAAGAGTTAGTAGGTCAAATGTCCATATACAGTTTCAGTCGACTACCATTCACCATACCCTGCATTTATTTTCCTTGCAATTCCTTTAGCTGCACAGATCCTCCATCTGTGACATACTTCACTTCATATGGACCTATTCAATGCATTATGAAATTCCCTCTACCGAAGTGGGGAATCTTGAGAAAATTCATTATACCTATGTTTTACAACCCTTCTATCCATTTCTTTAGTTGCAACACCAAAGCTCCTAGTGGCCTTGTTCCCAAGATTTCCATGTAAACCTATTGCGGAATTTTAGGAATTTTTCAGTGTCAGACACATCATGGTCAACATATCTTAGTTTATCTATGAAGCCCAAAAGTCCTGCAGTGGCATGTACCCCCTCTAGAACGCACGGTAATATTATGGGTACCTTGGGATTCTTGTGCGGGGATCTCTGAATGGGTTGATATCCTTTCTTCCTTTTTTGTGCACTAGATGGACCAACCTCCTGTTCCTCTTCTTCCATGCCAGACTCCAACTATCCTATTATATCTTCAATTTGTACATCTTCTTGTATCGTGGGCCCTACGATTGGTTGTGACCCTGGCCCCTTATATTTTATTCTCTCAGTATAAACACCATTGGTTTGGTGGGATACTTCGACCCTGGGTTGTTGCCTCAGGGTTTCTGACACATAATGGTTTTGTCCCTCCCCACTTCTCTGCAGATAAATATCCATCCTTACTATCGCAGGATATTTATCCTCCTCCTCCTCCACCATTCTGGCCCTCATTGGTTCATCATGTGGTGAAGGAATGGTGCTGACATCAACCACTTCCTATCACTGTCTATGAACTCATAATTCCCGTACGGATTCCTACGATGACCTAGTGTTGCTTCAGGTTTTTCTTGCCTCTTTTCTCAGTTCTCTGAATTTTGGTGGTGCCATCCTGTGTAAATATTCCCACTACTGCTAAAACCCACTTGCTAATGTCTACAAAATCTCTTGTTCATTGCTTGTCTTTGTGCTCCTTAGCTCTTTGTATGCTCAAATTCACAATGAGGGTTTTGTGGCACACTTTCTAGTTATATAATTTCTCTCATAAATGTCGTAAATATTCTCAGAGATGCTTCCTTTACTTTTATAAATGTTCTAAAGCTTCTTCGGTATGCTTCCTTAAATTTTGTAAATGTTCGATTTGCACCTTATTTTTCTGATGACCATGTTTTCTTTTTCGATCATTGTCCCTTTTCCCGGTGTGCTGCAATTTTCTACGGTGATTCTTCCTCGACGCATTGTGTTTGATTTCTGTTAGTCAGGTCTTGCATGTAGTATCATAGGTTATTGTCACCCATTTTTTTTGTCTTCTTTGCGTTACTTTTTTTGGTTTTCTGTTATCTAACCAACTTCCTACTCCTTTTGAAATTTTCTTCTTTTTCTACTTTTTATGTCTTTTTGTAATTTTTCTTTCCTAACTTCTACTATAGTACACTATACACAAGGATTCCTCACTACGCTGCAACTACTAAGAGTTATTAGGTTTAATTTCCCTATACAGTTTTAGTCGACTACCATTCACCATACCCTACATTTATTTTCTTGTCAGGTCCTTTAGTTGCACAAATCCTCCATTTGTGACATACTTCACTTCATATGGACCTATCCAATGCATTCTAAACTTACCTATATGTAGCTAATATTTTTTCTGTCATAGAGCAGAACTAGATCTCCCTCCTTAAATATCTTATTTTTTATGTGTCTATCATGCTAGGATTTTTCCCTTTCTTTCTACACCTCTTGGTGGAATCCTACCAGAATTGTGTCTTCTTCAAGTTCCATAAGTTGACTTAACATTTCTTGTATTGCACCTATTTCTATCATATTTGTGATTGTTGCAATGCGCACATTGGGTACCAAAATTTCTAATGGCACCATTTCTTCTTGTCCATACACCAATTTGAATAGTGTCTACCCTGTCAACTTCTTGAATGTAGTAATGCATCCTCATAATACTACTAGTATTTTCAAATCCCAATCATCTCTGTTAACATTAAAAATCTTTGTCAAGGAATTCTCCAAAATACTATTGAGAGCTTATATTGTCCCATTGGCCTAAGGATGATATGGTGTACTCTTCTGGTGATAGACTTCAAATTCCTCAGTCATAATCTATATGGTAGTACTGTTAATAAAATGTGTGCCTTGGTCACTCTTCAAAATCATGGGAAATTCAAACCTTGTAATCACCTACTCAAATATGAAGTTTGTTGTTGTCTCTGCGTTGCAATCCTTGATTGGTGTTGCTTCTACCCATCTGGTTAAATACTCCATCACAATAATGATATATCTTGCTCCTGACCTTCTTGATGGTGGATTAATAGGTCCTACAAAATATATTTCCCACTTTTAAAATAACTAAAGAGTTACTTGGGGCCTTAGGGGCATCTCATCCCTCATGTTGGGTTTTCCAAATCTATGACAGACATCACAGTTCTAACAATATTATTTTTCATCCTTATGAACTATTTTTCTCCACAAACCTATGCTCAATACCTTCTATGTGTTATCCTTTCCTGCATAGCGTCCGCTGGCTATAGCTTCATGAGATTCTTCTAGAACAATGGTTCATTCATGCTCCATCACACACCTTCTCAATATGTTGTCTTCTCTCAGCTTGTATTAATGACCTACAATCAATTGATAGTCTGCAGCTCTAACTACCAGGTTTTTCTTCTATACAATGCTAAAATCCTTTGGCGCAACTCCTGTGTGCAAGAATTAAATGATATCAACAAAGTACTCATCTGCTATCTATACTGAAAATAATTGTGCATCAAGGAAGTTTTCTTCTAATTTAGTTGGTTCTTCTCCATTGGCTATCCTTGATAAGTGATATGGTCCTACATTCAATTTCATTGGTTTAACTAGTACTTCAAAATCAAACTCCTAAAACAATAATATCCATCTATATATTCTCCTCTAACACTCGCTTGTTGACTAAATATTTGAGGGAAGAATGATCTGTGAACATTTTAAAGTGTTTTCGCAATAAGTGGTGTTTGAATTTCAGCAGTGCATACACCATGGCTAGACCTTCTCTTTATTTTGTGTTTTAATTCTGCTATGATTCTGGTAACTTCCTTATTTCAAAGGATATAGGGTGATCTAGGTCACCTAATCCTGGCTGTGCCAAAATTGCTCCAAGTTCTATTTTTGATGCATCTACATGCACATGAAATGTTTTTTCCCAATATGGAAACACTAAAATAGGTGATGTCACCATCTTCTCCTTCAAAGTATACAATCCCTACTAATAATCCTCGTTCCACTAAAATTTGGTGTCCTTCTTCAATAATTTTTCCATCGGTGTGGTAATATGAGCATACCCCTTGATACACTTCATGTAGTACCCTATATGTTCAAGTGTGGATCTTAACTGACGCACTGACTTTGGTGGTGGTAAGTTCACAATTACAAAAATCTTAGCAGGGTCAACCAGTAACCCTGTCTACATACCACATGTCCTAATAGTATCCCAAAAGGTGCGTTGAAAATACATTTCTTGATGTTCAATGAGATATGGCATTGCCTACACCTGTCCAAAATTTGTCTTAATACTTCTACATGATCTTTCAATAGACTAAAAACAATCCAGTCATCCAAATATACATCTAAGAACTTGTGTATGAAATCCTTAAAAGAAGCTATTACCACCCTTGAAAATATAGGTGGTGCATTCTTCAGTCCAAAGGGAATAATTGTATACTAATAGGATCCCCATTCTATAGAAAATGTAGTCTTATGCATATCCTTTGGATCTATTTTAATCTGATTATAACCATAGAATCCATCTATGAAGGAATATGCTTCCTGACCTCCCACATTCTCTAAAAGATCATCTGTAAAAGGGGTAGGGAAATGATCATGTAAGAAAGAATCATTCAATTTCCTTATATATACAGACATTCGTATTCCCCCTTTTTTATTTTCTGGGACCACCGTGGGACTGATCCATTTGGATTCTAACATTGGTTCAGTGATACCACATTCTAACATTCTATCAAGTTCTGCTTTTGCTTTTTTCTTATAAACTGGATTCATCTTGTAAGGTCTTTGTCTGACTGGTCTAGCATATGGATTTAGGGGTATATTCCTCTCTCCAAGCTCACTGGCTATTCCTTTCATCTTTGTAAAGGTTTTTGGAAACATGTCATTGTATTTGCACAGTAATGTTTTTATCCTCTCTAGCAACTGTTTATCCCAGTAGTCTCCATTACTTTCCATTTTAGGTTGTTCTTATGTCCCAATATTGAATTTCTTGACCTTAAATGGTGCATCAAATGCCTTTGATTCCAATGGTGGACCTTCCACCTCTCTTTCTCCTCCAATCTATGTTATTTGAATGTTGTGCAGATCTTCTTCTTCTTGTGTTTCCTCTGCAACATGGTAACAATAATTATTCCTTGACCGTCTGTCTGTTATGTTCCTAAAAAAATATTATTCCCTATATCAGCTTTAGGGATGAATTGATCATAGGGTTCTCATTCTCAAATGAGAAAGTTATCACAAAATTTTGTTGTAACATTGTCCATTATGTAGTTTCGCTGCACAGTTCTTGTTCGGTGTACTAGTTCCCTGGTATCCTAACCAATGTATGAATAAAATAATGAGGCCATTCTTTTGGTGGTGTTAGCCTCCATTGAGTTATTCATTTATATATGTTCTTAGTTATTTTTCCTCTCCCATCATATTTCTACAATGTATTGTTCCCCTATTCTACGCCAAATTTAATGTGCAGTAACCTTGTACAATGATACCAGTCTTGAGTCATTCCCTTGTGCATGCCCCACCATCTTGCAATTTTTTCCTTTAGTGAAATATCTAGGGCTAACAACCTCTAATTTTACAACACTTCTTCTTCATAGTTTGTCAAAAATTATTCTAGATCATTCAAACCATGAAAAGTGGGAGGTTCCCTTACCTATGTACCGACCCACCTTACTGTGCACTATATTCTTGTGCACCTCCTTGTGGATACTTCATGTAGCCTCCGCTTCTAGTTTTACAGACCTGTATCTGAGTGTTAGGTACATGAAGTAATTATTCTCCAACTAAGTACCCCATCTACAGTTGGGTTGACATAATATTCTTCTTACACGATATTACTATATATCTAATTTATTTCTTCCAAATCCAAACATGTCGCCTCTACATACCTTTCTCCTTCTAAGGGGTCCAATGGTGAAATTACTCTGTACTCACCTGATTCAAAGATCATTTATGTGACTTCAAGTTGATCACAGCCTAGTTATAAAATGCCTAGTCTAGTCCTAGTAATGTTGGGTAGGGTGTGCCATCTACTATTTCTATATCTTCGAAATCTTCTACAATGCGCACTCCATCCAAGTCTATTCTCACACCTTTTAGTCTTCCAATTGGTAATACTCTATGTTGATTTTCCAATTTTAACTAGACAAAAGAATGCTTTAATGTGGGTTCCCCCATACATTTCCATGTCTTCTTAGGTAACACATTCACTTCAAATCCTAAATAAAGTATGAAATCCCCGATATTGAAATCCCCAATGTTGGCATTCAACCTCAATTCCCTAATTTTTCTTCATCTCATATGGAGATGATTAACTATATTATGTTCTAACTTCCCTTCAACCTTAGTGTTGCATCTCTCTAGAAATTTTTTGTAAGACCTTAATGGATGATGGATCATTCAATAACTTTACACATGAATGCATAAAATTCTCTAGGTTACTTACTTTCTCTAAAGGTTGTCCTTTCCTAGTGTAATCCATTGAAGGTGGCATATCGTACATTGGTTGACCATGATTTTGTTGCAGGGTTGATGTAGACTCAATGTTGTCCTTTAGAACCTCCTGTCTGGCCTCCTTAAACGTCTCTTTTTCTTTTTGCATATCAAAATTTTTTTGTGGTGCAGTGTTCTTCTTTTCGACTAGTGTTGAGATGGATCATGTTTGGCTGCATCGTCTCCCATATTGGATCCTCCTCGAGTAACTATGTTTATTTTCTTCCTATGATCCTTGGCTTATGTTGATTTACAAAAATTGCAGTACGAACTTTGTGGCATTGTATTATACTTCTTCATCATAGGACAATGATATGGATAATGCTTGTTTGTCTTACAAATTTAACACCGTGATCCTCCTGTAGGAAATGGGTTTTGCACCCTTATTTCCAAGCATTTCATAAAGGTTGGACATTCATTATTATGGTGTCCTTATGTCTTGCATAATGTGCACCAGACAACTTCTCTCTTCTCCTTCCCCTTATTCTGGTTCAACTGAAATGCCAGGTTCTTTATATCCTCTTTCAGCTCTTCTATTGTTGGATATGTCTGTTGATACTAGTTTTCTTCCAACTGGAAGGCTTCTTGCAAAACCTATGCATGATTTTGGAACTTCTGGTGTCTCAGCGGATACTTCAAGTGTGGTAATAGTGAGTTCACAAATAATTTCCTATGTTGCATGTAAGTAATAGAGTACTTCAACTTACCTTTTAGACATTTAAACCTTTGATTTATCTCCAAGATAGACTCACTTGGTTTATGCTTGATCTCAATCATTTCATTCATACACTTGTCCTATGAACTTGGATTCTAAAATTCATTTACTAGCAACATTTTTATCTCCACGACAGTCTTTGGTGCTCCTTTTTGACTATTTACATCAAGGCCCATGTACCAGTCTAGTGCGGGGTCTCTGAATGTTATATCCAACTACACCACTTTTGTATCCCTGTATGTGATCTACTTTGCCTCCCAGATCTTTTCACAGATGAATAAATTCTTCTCAGGGTCCTCTGGCACCTCACCAAAAAACTCTAGTAATTTGATAGTGGGATCTACTCCCACCATTTTGAAACTTGTTGGAAGTTTGGGTTGACCCAGGTTATGATCTCAAAGGTTTCCAACAAAACCCTCAAACTATCATCCCTCCTGGTGAACCAAAAGGCAACACCGTGCACAGAGTGTGAATCGTAGTCTCATCTTAGATAGCTTATGGGGGATTGCAGAACTCAAATGTTTGTAGTCATGGAAGGGGTTGGGAATGTGAAGTGTGCCTTCTTCTTCTACATCATATTTATTACTCATTCATTTATATCTATTGTTCATTCATCAAGGAAACCATGCATGCATGTTGTGCACTATAATAATATAATCTAAACATCCATTCTTTAACTGATTGATAGAAGAAACAATAAAATAACCATTCAGACCCATTAACACAACATGGTTACCATGGTTTATCCCCCCTAGGCTATGCCCACAAAGATTTTTCTCTTCTTCTCTTTTATTGATCATTCTTCAAAGACAACGTTGCACACCTTACATTCTCCATGATTATAACCAAAAATATATATGACAAGATCAATCTGTGAGGTGGCCTAGACCACACTAGTCTCCAAAACATGTGGCCTAACCCTACAAATCCAGTCTTCTGCTAATTGCACAGTCATTAACCCTATTTTCCCTCTCTAGCTCATTCACCAACCTCTATTATACCTCCTAGGCCTTTATTTATACTACTCTATTGGCTCATAACCATTACAATCATATAAAAAACCCTAACCCTAACATGGCTAGGTTTTTTTGCATGTGCATTGTGCTTCTTTTCCTCAGTCTTTGGCATGTTTCTTTTCTTCCATCTTTTGCATGCTTCTTTTCTTCAATATATGGAACACGCTCCAAAATTGGCTTTTCTCCCCAAAATAGGCCTACGTGAACACTTCTCTTTAACCCATGCTCACTAACACCTCTATTCACGACACTTTTTTCTCCGTGAATACGTTTCTTACAAGTTGTTTCTTAGGTTCTTTCTCTCCTCAAGTGCCTTCATATTTTGTTTCCTCATGCCACTTTCTTGGTGTCTATCAATTAGCTCCCTCTAATATTTTTACTCTCGTTGTCTCTTGGTGGTCTACTTCTTATGTGTCTAGTGTGTTTTGTTTGGTGTTTTTTTCAACCTTGGGTGACTTCCTCAACCAATCCCCTTGGAATTCTCATGGATTCCTATAGACGCAACCTGTAGCATGGGATTCCCATCCTGAAGTGGAAATTCCACGGTGTCTTGTTTTCAGGTCATTAAATTGTCCATTTCCTCCCTTAAGAGACCAATCCATGAACAACCATGAACTATTTCAACCACTTCCCTAACCTTCCATAGTTGGTCACATGGCTCCATTAATATCGGACATGCTAGAAGGTGTAAGTTAATGCTTAGAAAGATTAAATTAGTTTGTTAAACAAGCTTCCCATTTTGTTCATAAAAACATCCTAGTTCCACTTGACCCAGGCACTCAATCGATCCCTTCTTTGTCAATTCCCACTTGTGTATCATGTCCAATACATTCAATTTTGTTCCCTCTAAATCAGTGATTTGGTTTCTTTTATTAATCAAAACAGGATTACATGCTTCATAATTACATTCTTTGGGGGGGAATAGGGTGTTACATTCCCACTCCTCTTAAAGAAACATTTTCTTTAGTGTTTAAAAAACTATGTATATATAATTACAGTGAAAATGAAAGTGGGTATTCCATTATCATGGAATATTCTAGCTCTTATGTAGCCTCATTTGCTCAAAAGTGCTTCCATTTCACCTTAACCTGCACAATGGCTTGGTTCCAAAATAATTGTTTCTCTCCTTTCCATGATGCATTGAGGTTTGGGCTAGAATTCTCTATTTGGTTCCACATGTATCACATTCCAATCAATAACATGATTAGAATCATGTACATATTTATTTAACAAAGACACATGGAACACATTATGAGCTCTAACAATAGGTGGTAAAGAAATTTTGTATGCTATTGGTCCTACTCTCTCCAGGACTTCAAAAGGTCCACAGTAGTGGGGTGATAACTTAGCACACATCCCCACTCCTAGGGCAATTCTCTTGGGTTTCACTTGGAGATACACCTGATCCTCCACTTTGAACTCTCTATAAGTTCTCTTGCTGACTACATAACTCTTTTGTCTATCCTGAGATACTTTTAGATTCTACCTTATCTTAACCATGAGTTGTTCCATTTCTTTCACCAATTATGTTCCAAGCATGACATTTTCATACAAAACCTCAAATGGGATTATCTTAAACGATTCTTGGTAACCATTTTTGTAGGTGAATTATACCAAAGGTAGATACTCTTTCCAATGCTTGGGATGATGCATAAAATGCATCCTCGACATGTACTCTAGAATTGTGTTCACTCTTTCAGTCTGACCATCTGTTTGAGTATGTTAGGTCATGCTAAATGCCAATTGTATCCTTAAGCCTATGAACAATATTTTCTAAAAAATTGAAGTGAACTTGGAATCTCTATCCGAGATTATGGTCTTGGGAAAACCATGTAATCTGAATATTTCTTCCATAAAAATGTTAGCAATTTCTATGGCTTTGAAAGTAGACTTAGTAGGGATAAAATGAGTTCCCTTTCTCAACTTGTCCACTACAACCGTGATCACATCATGTTGCTTGACTATCTTGGGTAGACCTGTAATGAAATCCATGGAAATCATTTCCCATTTCCATTCTAGAATAGGTAAAGGTTGCAATAACCCAGTAGGATGGTTTTGCTCAACTTTTGCCTATTGGCACTCTAAGAACTTAACAATGTAATCGAAAATGTCTTGCTTCATTTCAGGTCAAAAGTACAAATGCATTAATTTTTTCACCATTTTTTGGTAACCATGGTGATCTACATATGGTCTTTTATCTAATTCATCCATAATCATATGTTTCAAATATGTTGAATTAGGCACGTACAACCTATTATTATACAAAAAAAGTTTATTATCCTCATGCTGAGATCCTTCATATTTCTTTTCCCCAGGTTCTTGTTGTATCCCTTTTATGACTTGATTGAAGAACTTGTCTTCCTGTAGGAGGGTTTTAATCCTCTTCTTGACATTAGTATCCCCTACACTTGTTGTTTCTAAGTCTAATGTATGAACGCTTTAGTTGAGTGTGTCTTCCACTTTATTCTCCTTTCCCTTAATGTGTTTTTATTTAAAAATCAAGTTCATTGATCAACGCCATCCACCTAGCCTTTCTAGAATTCAACCTTGGATGTTCAAATAGGTACTTAGGACCACATTGGTCTATCATTAGAACAAATATTCTCCTAAGCAAGTAGTGCCTCCACATATTTAACGCATGCAAGATTGTTTCCAACTCTATATCGTGATTAACATACTTTTTCTCATGCTCATTTAATTTTCGTGATTCATAGCAGATCACTTGTACATATTTCATAATAACCCCTCCTATTCCTTCCTTGCAAGCATTAATGAAAACCAGGAAATCCTTTTTTGGGTCTGTAATATTCAAAAAGGGGCATTAGTCAAAAGAGGCTTCGATTGTTGGAAGCTTTCTTCACACTCTAGTGACCATACACATTTCTTCCTCTTCCTTTGCAATGAGGTAAAAACATTATCGATCTTGGAAAATCCCTTTATGAACCTTCTATAATATTCAATCTATACCATGAAGGATATTGCTTCTCTCACATTCTCAAGGGAAGGCCAATCCATAATTTCCTTGATCTTTCCAGGATCTACTACCACTCGTACTAAGATTACATGGCCTAAATATTGGATTTCCTTTTGAAAGAAATCACACTTGTTGAATTTAGCATACAGTTGGTGCTCTCTCAACACTTTTAGAACCATCCTTAGATTCTCTTCATGCTATTCTTTGTTCGTGGAATACACCAAAATGTCATCCACAAATATTATGACAAACTTGTCCAAATACTTGTTGAGAACACTATTAATTAAACACATGAATGTAGTTGGTGCATTTGTAATCCAAAATGAAACCACTAAAAACTCATAGTGTTCATACCTTATTTTAAAGTATATCTTGTGGATATCCTTGTCCTTAATCCTGACTTGGTTATACCACGAACTTAAATCAGTCTTTGAAAATGCAGTATCTCCTCTGAGATGGTAAAAGAGACCATCTATCCTAGGAAAAGGACACTTGGTATTGATGGTAATCTTGTTCAACTGCCTATAGTCAATGCACAAACTCAAGGTATCATCTTTCTTCTTTACAAAATGGTTTGGTGCCCCCCCCAATGGAGATAGACTCGACCTAATGAAACCTTTATCCAAAATTTCCTTCAACTACACCTTCAGCTCCACCAACTCTAGTGTGCTCATCCTGTAAGGCACTTTTGAAGTTGGTACTACTCTAGGAACAAGATTTATTGAGAAATAAATATGTATTTTCGGAGGTAGTCATGGCACTCCTTCTAGAAACACATATATGAGTTCCCATAGCACTGGATGATCTCCATCCTTTAGCTCCGTTCTTTCTATTGAGGCAACTATTTGTATAGAATACAAGGGGAACCCTTTTCATATGAACTTCTTGAGTTGAAATCATGATATTTTCCTTACTAAAACAAGCTTCTAAATGCCTTGCAAAATTATTGCATTACCCTCATTATCTTCACATTCCAAAACATTTTCATAAAAAATCAGGTTTTCCTTGTACACAACTATCCAATACATTCCCAAAAAGACATCGTATGAACCTAGGGGTAGGATATTCGATGTTTCCTGAGTCTGCAATCCATCCATATCAATTGGACATGCTTTTATGACCTCAACGGATTTCCTTTTAGTTCCAGTGGAAAATTGAACCAACCATTCTCTCACATGTTTCTTTCTTTGTAATGAACATGCATCAACAACGTGAGCTGAAATATAAATGAGGTTAGATCTTGGGTCAATTAAAACAAAGATAGGTTGATTGGAAATAATACCTTCCAACTCCTCCATAGATTCTTGGTGATATGATTATCGATTCTCCACAGCTACATATATTCTCAACATACTTCTGGCTATATAGTTGACCATAGCTTCTTCTTGTACATTATATACCTTTCTGTTGTCATGTTGCCTATGAGGAAAATCCGTCAATAGGTTTGGTTCTCCACACCCCCAATATTGCAAAGGTCCTTTCTTGGGCTCCTTTTCTCTTTAACTTTCCTTCTCTGTTGACTTATTCCCACTATGAGATGCAAAATTATGTTGATGCATACTTCTACTTGGTTGACCAAAATGTGCACCCTTCCTTGAGTTATTGTATGGGAATGTCTTGAATCCTTTATTATGGAATCCAATATTGTACTTCCTCTTCTAGTTTTATGAAGGCTCTTTCTTATGTTTAGACTAATCATAACAACACTTATCCTTCTGAATAGTTTCCTCCAATGTATTGGGTTTATCAAACTCAATTCGTTCCTGGTAGGACTGTGGAAACCCATTGTGAAAATGTTGCACTCTCACTTTCTCATCCTTGAGGTAAGGGACATACCTCAACATCTCTATAAACCTTTTAGCATACTCATCCATGGTAAATTTTCCCATATTATGTTCATATAATTTCTTAATTTTATCATCATAATACTTCTCTGATAGGTATGCTTTTCAGAAATATTTTTCAAACTTTTTCCAGGTCAATTTAATTTCCTTCAATTCCCTAATTTCCTTGAGGTCTTCCCACCAAATGGAAGCTCCTCCATTGAAATTAAAAATATAAATCCTTTCCTTGGTATTTTTGGAATAGTTGTGTATTTGAAATTACTTCTTCAGACCAAACAACCATGCCTTGACTTCTTCTCCTTTCTTAATTTCTCCATTTAAGGTAGGTGGCTTAGACTTCTTAAATTCTTCAGTCAAACAAATCTAAGAATTATTCATCTTTTTCTTCTTGGGAACACTTGACTCGGTGCTACTACTAGAAAACTCTATTGAAGTAGTTTTCCTGATAGACAAATTTGTGGAAACACTTCCACCCAATATTCCTTTCTTGGCATCCTAATTCCTCTTTCTGGAAGAACTCTTTCCCACGTCTCTCTAATCCAATCCATGCTTCTGAGCATCTGAAGGGGTTTTGAACCTCTCTGATTTTTGAAATTATGCATTACTTGGGCCTTGCTGCAAAAATTTTTGCATCTCTAATAGGATCTGTAGTAACAATGCATTCAATTCTTCATGTTTGGCTTGAGCTATCATGAGCCTCTCATTGTCTACCTTCATACTTGTAATAGTTTCCATCAAATATGGAGGGGTTTCTCTATCCCTCTGACCATCAAACTATTCACATCTAAAATTCAAGGTGTCATCCATACTATACCATATCTTTCACCTATGTTTCCTTTCAGTATGTTCTATGTGTTGAAATATCAATCATTATTAGTAATCACATTACCAATTTAAAACATACATTTTAAACAAAATCAATTTTTTTCTAAAACGGTTTCAAGTGCTCTAGGTGACCCATTCAAGCCTAGATCTTCATCTCTAGTCTAATACCACTTTGTAACACACTCGCCCCCCTAATCCTCTCTTAGGATGGTGGGAAGTTAAGTTTTCTCTTCCTCAAATCAACTTAGGTATGACCCTAAGGACCACATATGGATTCTACTCATCGAGATATTTTCAATGACTATAACTATGCTCAAATATGATCTTAGAATCTAAGGTTATAGCCTCCTGAAGTATCTATGATCTCATGATCAAAATCCGCCTTACTTCCATGTGGCATCCACGTGGATTCCTACCACCCTTTCCATATGATGTGGCACTAACATGGCATCGATGTGGAACCTACCCATAAATCACCTCTCAATTGTTTCGAATTCCATGAAACCTTCCAAATTCATCGGGGTTTTACTCTCATGGAGCACCAAACATTAAACACTAAATGTTCTAACGATGAGCCACCCATAGGACCTCCCCCAGATCCAATAACTCTTGGTTTTGACCTTCAATGGATCTGATCATGTTGGTACACCCAACTTGCATGCCACATAACATCCAATTCCTATATCTCTCTCTCATGGTGAATAGGTTGGACCGACAAGGATCCATGACAAATATTTCATCCCTCTCACCTGTTGATCAATGATGGTCGTCTGACCTAAAGATATTTTATTCATTGGCACTTGCTTATATCCACATTTCTGGACCCATGTCTGAATCCTCTGATGAATGAATGAGATCCCACATCATCTAGATATCACAATATGATTTGTTGAAGAATCCATAAGAGGTTCTGAATCTCATCTAAGACCACTTTAGTCCCTCGACCATTCTACTGGTGACACATGTCATCTTGGGAACATGTTGGTTTCCATGCTGGCATGCCACATTAACATGACATCATCATCCCTTTCCATACTTACATGGGACCTAGGAAAATCTATGGTGGAGTTTAACTCTCACCTACATACCGATGGATGGATCTCGTTAATCCTAAAAAATTTATCGTCATCAATACTTCTAAAGGATCAACACCCACTTTGTCAACTTTCCATTCCCCAATGATGATCCATATCTTATTGAGTTCTCTCCCAAAAAATACATTGTTCTCATCCCATCATTAGGTCTTCGTCGTCATCATCAAACTTTACACAAGTCTCGACACTCAATTTCTCCCAAAGATGATGCCTCTCACGATGAAGGGTTGAGATCCACTCACCTAGCCAAATCAAGGGTCGCGAAATCTCTTGATTCAACACATGATTTCTCTATTGGTTTAATGGTCCGACTTCAGGACTTAGCCATTTTTTAGGGTTCTAAACAAGTCTTCAAGATTTGGGAAAACTGCCACAAGTCCATTGCATGCCTATCAATCTCATTAGAGATGAGATTTTTTCATATCTTGCAATATTTCCACATAAACATCATGATCTCCCCAGGGTTCAAGGTCCTCCATTCCTCATGCATACCTCCTCAACTTTAGGGCAATAGAACCACTAGGTAAATCAAGCTTTTATCCATATATTGCAATATTTATTCTCAAAACTATAAGGCTCAGAGGGAGACAAGTTGTCCTTCCTTGTTCATTTTCATGAATTATCAGACCAAATAAAAACCATAATAAATATATTCCAATATATTAGGGTTTCAATTCATTGATCATAACCAATGACATTTCCCAATGATAAAATACAATACATGTATATAACATTTAAACACAATTAAAAAAACCAAGTTATACACTTATTTGATTAAGGAAATTCCAACACCAAGTGACTGAGAGAGGACACCTTTGTTGGACAATTGAAAGGGGGGGGTGAATCAGTTGTTACTGTGCTTAAACAATTATTTTTATTTTAAACTCTTTACAGAGCACTCAATGACAATCACAATAATGTAGGGAAGTAAGCAATAAAACATTCAACATCATTCACACATATGAGATAAACAGAGACAGATATTTCCTGAGGAAACCCACAAAGGGTAAAAACCTCTTCTAATTTATACGATAAGTAATCTTTAGATTCTGTACATTATCATACTTACGAGCACCAACTCATAATGAGGCTAAAACCTCTGTTTTGCAAGATGGTACTTGCTAAAAGCACCAACTCTCTGGATTCTCTAGCACCCACTGGAAGGAAGCACCGACTCCCTGGTTTCTCTAGCACCCACTAGAAGGAAGCACCAATTTGTGGTTTCTCTAGCACCCACTAGAAGGAAGCACCAACTCCCTAGTTTCTGTAGCATCCACTAGAAGGAAGGAAAAACTCCCTAAGTTTTCCAGCACCAACTGGATGGAAGCACCAACTTCTAGTCACACATGCACCAACCTATAAAACAGAGAACAACAGTTCTCCCTTGCACCACCTTGCCACCCTAGTTTCTCTAGCTGCAACCAGATGGAAGCTACAAATCCCTGTGTTCAAGAACCCACTTGAACCTCTGAGAACAACAATCCTCCCTAGCACCTCCCTACCACCCTGAAATATCAATCTTTGCTATCGAAACTTATTACAATGATATAATGTTCATCAATGGCTTACCAGTCTCATCACTGTTCTACTACACTTCCATGCTCTATCTGCCTCATTGTCTTCCTGCACACATGCCTTTCACTTTTTGTTCTTCTGCCTTTTATTCTTTGTTCACGATGTCCATTCAATGCACCATTCCTCTTCTGTGCATTTCAGCTGCTACACACTACCTCCTTCTACACACATGAATCACTCTCAAAACCCCCTTATCTCTTCTATGTTTTTCATTTTTATACTCTCTATGCATCTTTTGCATCCTCTATTCGCAATGCTTCTGCATGCTCTCCTCGTGTCGAGTGCTCTGCCTAATCATCATTACAACTCTTCATCTTCTCTGGAGGTTAAACCCATGTGTTCATCCTCACTGAGCGTTATGCTGAGATTCCTTAGCCTCTTCAGCAGTTGAGAGTCTTCGTCTTCTCTATCATAATCGAGCTCATTCCCTCTGTTGCAGTTCTAGGCTCCAACAGTCATCCATTTGTCTATAGTCTGTATGAACACCCTTCATTTCATTGCAAGATGCCTTGAGACCCTTCATCTTCTCTGGAAATCACCCTAAAGTCTCTTCGAGTTGTGTGGAAGAAACCATTAGTCGTTTCTAGTAGCTACACTGTGAACTTCCAAGAAAATGCATCAGCAACTGAATTGCCAATCGTCCAAGAATCATGATTCAGTTCTGCTAACTGAATCGTAACTGATCGATTAATTGTGAAGAGCAACAATAGCCCTTCGATCAGATTTCCAAGTATCCAACACCATAGGATTACAAGCACATGGTCTCACGTTGATCTCACCATTTCGCATTCCAACATTTCAGCATTTCGGCATTCCCGTGGTGAAGTGTTTCGACACTCCAACTCCCGATATCTGAAACCTACACCAAAAGGTGTTTTTCATATTTTGGAATTTCACGATTTCACAGGTCGCCAATTCCTATTGCGAGGCATCTCGACTCTCCAAGTCACGATCTTCGAAATGGAGATTAGCTTCGTGCTATCTCCTCCCTTGAGCCTTCGTCGATGTGACCATAGGTTATGACCAGGGGCCAATTCTGAACACGCATTTCTCATTTCACATTTTAGGGATTCTGTGATGAGTCGTCTCGACTCTCCATCCCCCAAACTCTGAAATGGAGCTTGTCTCTTCGAGCTCTTCTCCACAGCTCTTCGATGATGTGACCACTGGCTACATCGACATTTCATCATTTTGGCATTTCAGCATTCATCATTTCGGCATTCCTGTGATGAAGTGTCTTGACACTCTAAGTCACGATCCCCAAAATGGAGCTTGGTTACACTAGCTCCTTCCTCCATATTTCGCAGATGTGACCATTGGTTGTGACCACATCCTTATTCAAAAACGTATTTCGCACTTTCGCATTTTGGGGATTCTGTGATGATTCATCTCGACTCTCCATGTCACGAGCTCTGAAATAGAGCTTGGCTTCTATAGCTCTGCTCTCTAGCTATCAACAATGTGACCATGAGATATGACCACTCTCCAATCAGACCAGCACTTCTCTCTCCAGATCAACGATCCACAATCTGTGGTGATTGGAAGACTATCCTCTACCCCGGGACTTCAACCTTCAAGAATTTGGGGGAGTGATGAAGCTAAAACTCTCGAAGCAAAACTCCCGGAGTGAGGTCACTCTTGTGTCTCTTGATGACGTGTTGTGACCCAAGTGGTTGCCATGTGTCACTCAGAATTGTGATTTTCAGTGGCCTGAAATGCCAAATCAACTTGACACTTGTCATTGTTTGCTCGTGCCATGTGTCAATACTGACGTAGTCTTCCACCTGTTCTTTCTGATGTGGTCTGCCACATTCACCTCGTGGATCTGAAAGCCCAGATTTTTCCTTGATCCAATGGCTAGGATTATTTCTCAAATTCACGAGCCTTCATTGTGCCTGATTCGGGATTTCGGCGTTTCACATTTTGCAACTTCGGGACTCTTGTGATGAAGAGTCTCGACTCTTGACTCCTCCAACTCTCATTATCTAAAACTCTGAAATGGAGTCTTTGTTGATGTGCCTATTTCAGGATTTCGGTGTTTCACATTTCGCAACTTCGAGACTCCTGTGATGAAGAGTCTCGAATCTTGACTCCTCCAACTCCTGATATCCGAAACTCCAAAATGGAGTTTATGCTTCTGATATTTCCATGCCATCATTGTTGTTGATCTTCCTTGCCTACTTGTTTTCCATTGTTGTCTCCCAACTGTAAACCTGCCAACGTCGCTACTATTCTTTCCTATAACCATACCTTCATTGTTGTTGTTCTTGATATCAATAACTATAAGCATGCTATCGTTGTTGTTGTTCTTGCCTGTATATGTGCCATCATTATTTTTGTTGTTTCCATAAATGACAAGCACGCTCTTCTTGTAAACATGCCAACAATCTCCCCCTTTAGCATTGATGGCAACCTTGAACAACTATGCTAACTGTTTGTACCTCCAACTGTAGCATCTGGTCTGAACCATTCCTTTTCTCCCCCTTTGACATCAATGTCAAAGAAAACATGCTCCCCCCGATTTGTTGCAGTATGTTTAAGAGGTATCAAATATTCAACCAACACAAACTCCCCCTAAAAGGATGGACTCTCTTATTTGAGGCCTACAAAATATTTGTATCTAAACCAGAGTCTTATCCTTTTGATTCTTGGACCTGTTCATCTTTAGCTTTCACTGTATCCTCTGTAGAATACTCAAAATTTCTCGCCTCTCTTACCGGGACTCCTTCATCAACCTTTTCTTGTCATAACTGGATGACTCCCCTTGTCACTATTCTCTCTCTACTTCTGACTACTTTCCCCACTTGTTCCTAAAAGGTTATCTTTCCCTGACAAGGTCTTTCCTCTTGTTATCTCTACAGGATGTCATGTATATCATTTTGTAAAAAAAAATGTTCTTGCTGAGGATGTTGTTGTCCTACTGAAACACTACATAATTGTAGCTCGTACTTTTCAAACAACCCTTGGATCTGCCCATTGATTCTCATCAATTTCTATTACTGCAAATTCATTTTTCTTCCATGATTCTTACAACCCAAGGATTTTATGACCATATACATCACAAGAGAAAAACACTACAAACATTCTCACATCTGCTTTTCCCTTTTACAAATGGAGGACCTATATCAGGTTTCTTAGGAGCATTGATTTCTACCTTATTGAGTCCAATACCAGATTTGTCATTTGGTGATCTCTGACTATACAAGATTTTATCCAGGGTCATGGAACTGTTCAAGAACTTGATTTGGGTGTTTTACCTCTCAACCTTCAAAAATTCTTCTTCCATCTTATGACATGATTCTTCTCCTACTTCTTCCATGGGATAAATGCTAACTGAGCATTCTTTTATTGTATCTAAATCTTCTTCTTTACTTGCAGGGGAGGATTCAATATCAACATCATTAATTGTCCTTATGCCTTTATTCATCACTTGTCCTACGTTTACATTTACCTTACACTCTTTGGACGTGAACACCTCTTCACTGCCTCTGTCACACTTTTGACTTGTACTGAGAAAATTATGTTTTAGACCATCCATAAGTAGAATGTATTGGGCATCTCCTTTTTCATTACTCAAACTCGCCATCCCTCTATCCTTGATTTTACATGGTTCATCATTTCCAAGGATCACATTTCCTGTTTTCTTTTACTTATGGACAAAAGCTTATCCTTGTCTCCAGTCATGTGTTTGGAACATCCAATGTCTATATTCCTGGAGGCCTTTTGTTTTTGAGTTCAAAGTGCTAGACCACATTTTTCACTATCTTTCCTTTTCCATGTGCTGGCCTTTCTATCTAAGAACTTTTTCCTTGGATCTTCTTTGTAATTCTTCAGATGGAAGTTTGCATCTTTGTGGCCAAAGTTGTGATAGTTATAGCATTCAATCTCATTGTTCAATAGGTCAAAGTTATTAATGCAGTGTTGTCTACTCATTGACTATTTATTATATCTTGACCTCCTCAGTTGCATGTCTCTAGACTTAATTTGGCAATTTGCAATCTGTGATGTTTTGTTACTTGGTTGTATCATTCTTTGTTGTGGCAGATATTTATTCCTTGGAAATCTTAATTGCTCATGTCTATTTCTTAAGGAACATTTTACAGCTTTGTGACCAAAGTTAGAATAGTAGAAACAATATCCATAGAAAAATTCTTTGTACCTAGAAAATGGTTGTCTTCTTTGAGAAAATAGAGTTCTTCCATGTTGATGATTTCCTTGAGAAGGGAGTGTATTATTTCCTTGTTCTACAAATTTAGTTCTGGAACCTTTTTCTTTACTCCTCCCGGTCGGTTGATTATCTTCCTTTGTTTCTGCAGGTTTGTTGTCGTCATTGGTTGTAGATTTGACAAACTTCATGAAGTATTTGTTGCTTGGATGACCACTACTTGATCCCTCTTCATAACCCAAACCTTTTTTCAACTTTGGATTCCTTTGCTGATTCATAATGGTGTCTAATCCTTCTGAGGATTTTATACTTGACATATTATGATGATACAAGGCTTGAAACTTCTCCAACTATTTCCTAGTTTTCACTACTTCTCCTTCCAGAGCTTTACAACTTGCCTTCTTTTCTGATAACTGTTGTTTCAGAAAGTCTTCGATTTTCTTTGCCTCTTCTAATTCCACTTTTAGCAGGGAAAAATATTCATTAGGCTATTTATTGTCTTTCTCGAACTGTATTAGCAATTATTTTTGCTTTCTGTTCTTAATTCTGAGTCTGTCAATATCTTCCAGTGCACTGATCAGTTCTCCTTCCATATCAACCACAACTTCTTCATCATTATCATCACTTCATGTGATTTTATTATCATAATTCTCTTTGGCCATAAGCATGAAGTCATTTACCTTATCTTCACAGGAAGAGTCACTATCAGTGTCTTTTGAGGAGTCATCATTGTTTACACATAAACTTTTCTTTCTATCAAATCTTTTGGATTTGTACTTCTCTTCACCTTCAGAGTTCTGCTCATGTTTCTTGTGTGGACAATTATTTTCACAATGACCTATCTTACCACAGTTGAAACATTTGAAGGGAAACTTACCTTGGTACTTGCCTGATCCTTTCTTTACTCTTCTCACGAATTTAGCTTCAATTTCATCAGGCTCAGAATCTTCATTCTTATCTGCTTTAAATGATCCTTCTCTAGAGGTGGGTTTATCTGTAACTATCCTCATTTCATATGCATTCAACGTTCCTAGAAGTTGATCAAAATCCAAAGCCTTTATATCATTAAGCTCTTCTATAGCTGAGACCTTTGGGTTGAACCTATCTGGCAGAGATCTTAAAATTTTCTGAACTAAAGAGGGTTCCTCAATTTTTTCACCAAGTGCTTCCATTGCATTTACTAGTTCTTCAACTCTTAGAAAATACTTCCCAATGGTTTCATCTTATTTCATATGTAGCTTTTCAAACTATACTCTGTAGGTTTGAATCTTGGCATATTTTACCTTCTCATTACCTTCATAACTGCTAATGAGTTTGTCCCACATTTCTTTGGCAGTTTGAAGATGCATCACCTTTACAAAATCAACTTCTGTAGGTCCATTCAAGATAGCATTCATTCCCTTAGAATTAAAGCTAAATTCTAACTTATCATCCTTTGAAGATAGCACAATAGGATTTATGTATCCAGTCTCTACTACATCCCAAACATCAACACCTAAGGCCATTAGGTATGTTCTCATTCTAACCTTCCAGAAGGCGAAGTTTGTTCCATTGAACAGAGGGGCCTTATTGATTGAATTTCCTTCATGTCTTGACATGTTTAAGCTCTAGGATCTACCCTTAGACAAAAGGGGGTTGGATCTGATAGTAATTGTTGGACAACTAAGAGGGGGGGGTGAATCAGTTGTTATCGTGCTTAAACAATTATTCTTATTTTAAACTCTTTACAGAGCACTCAATGACAATCAAAATAATGAAGGAAAGTAAGCAATAGAAAATGTAGCATCATTCACACATATGAGATACACAGAGACAGATATTTCCTGAGGAAACCCATAAAGGGTAAAAACCTCTTCTTCTTTATATGATAAGTAATCTTTACATTTTGTACATTATCATACTTATGAGAACCAACTCATAATGAGGCTACAACCTTTGTTTTGCAAGCTGCTACTTGTTGAGAGCACCAACTCTCTGGATTCTCTAGCACCCACTAGAAGGAAGCACCGACTCCCTGGTTTTTGGTTTCTCTAGAACCCACTAGAAGGAAGCACCAACTCTGTGGTTTCTCTAGCACCCACTAGAAGGAAGCACCAACTCCCTGGTTTCTCTAGCACCCACTAGAAGGAAGAAACAACTCCCTAAGTGTTCCAGCACCAACTGGATGGAAGAACCAACTTCCACTCACACATGCACCAACCTATAAAACAGAGAACAAGAATTATCCCTTGCACCACCCTGCCACCCTGGTTTCTCTGGCTGCAACCAGATGGAAGCTACAACTCCCTGTGTTCACGCACCCACTTGAACATCTGAGAACAACAGTCCTCCCTAGCACCTCCCTACCACCCTGAAATATCTATCTTTGCTACTGAAACTTATTACAGTGATATAGTGTTCATCAATGGCTTACCAGTCTCATCACTATTCTACTACACTTTCATGCTCTGTCTGCCTCACTGTCTTCCTACACACATGCCTTTCACTTTCTATTCTTATTCCTTTTATGCTCTATTTTCCATGTCCATTCAATGCACCATTCCTCTTCTGTGCATTTCAGTTGTTCTACACTGCCTTCTTCTACACACATGAATCACTCTCAACAACCCCTGATCTCTTCTTTGTTCTGCTTTTTTATACTCTCTGTGCATCTTCTGCATCCTCTATTCGCAATGCTTCTCCATGCTCTCCTTGTGTTGAGTGCTCTACCTAATCATCATTACAACTCTTCATCTTCTCTAGCGGTTAAAACCATGTGTTCATCCTCACTGAGCATTATGCCGAAATTCCTTAGCCTCTCCAGTAGTTGAGAGTCTTCATCTTCTTTGTCACAGTCGAGCTCATTCCCTCTATTGCAGTTCTAGGATCCAACGATCGTCCATCTGTCAATAGTCTATATGAACACCCTTCATTTCATTTCAAGATGCCTCGAGACCCTTCAGCTTCTGTGGAAATCACCCTGAAGTCTCTTTGAGTCCTCTGGTAGAAACCATCAATCATTTATAGCAGTTACACTATGAACCTCCAAGAAAACGCATTAACAACTGAATTTCCAACCATCCAAGAGTCATGATTCAGTTCTGCTAACTGAATCATAACTGATCAATTAACTGTGAATAGAAACAGTAGCCCTTAAATCAGATTTCCAAGTATCCAACACCATTGGATTACAAGCACAGGGGCTCGTGTTGATTTCTCCATTTCGCATTTCAACATTTCAGCATTTTGGCATTCCTATGGTGAAGGGTTTCGACACTCCAACTCCTGGTATCGGAAACCTACAACAAAAGGTGTTTTTCACATTCCATCATTTCGTGATTTTGCATGTCGCTAATTCTTTTTGCGAGGCATCTCGACTCTCCAAGTCGGGATCTCCGAAATGGAGATTAGCTTCATGCTAGCTCCTCCCTTGAGCCTTCGTCAATGTGACCATAGGTTATGACCAAGGGCCAATTCTGAACACACATTTCTCATTTCAGGGATTCTGTGATGAGTCGTCTCGACTCTCCATGTCCCAAACTCCGAAATGGAGCTTGTCTCTTCGAGCTCTTCTCTACATCTCTTCGATGATGTGACCACCGGCTACATCAACATTTTGGCATTTTGGCATTTGGCATTTTGAAATTTCTATGATGAAGTGTCTTGACACTCCAAGTCACGATCCCTGAAATGGAGCTTGGTTGCACTAGCTCCTTCCTCCATATTCCCCAGATGTGACCACTGGTTGTGACCACAGCCTTATTCAAAAATGTATTTCGCACTTTCACATTTCAGGGATTCTATGATGAGTCATCTCGACTCTCCATGTCACGAGCTCTGAAATAGATCTTGGCTTCTATAGCTCTCTCTCCAACTCTCGACAATGTGACCACGAGATATGACCACTCTCCAATCAAACAAGCACTTCGCTCTCCAAATCAACGGTCCACGATCCGTGGTGATCGGACAACTATCCTCTGCCCCAGGACTTTAGCCTTTGGGACTTTGGGGGAGTGATGAAGCTAAATATCTTGAAGCAAAACTCCCAGAGTGTGTTCACTCTTGCGTCACTCGATAACATGTCGTGACCAGAGTGTCTACCACGTGTCACTCAAAATTGTGATTTCCAGTGGCTTGAAATGCCAAATCAACTTGACACTTGTTGTTGTCTGATCATGCCATGTGTCAATACTGACGTAGTCTTCCACCTATCCTTTCTGACATGGTATTCCACATTCACCTCTTGGATCTGATGGCCCATATTTGTCCTTGATCCAATGGCTAGGATTATTTCAAAAATTCACAAGCCTTCATTGTGCCTGATTTGAGATTTCGATGTTTCTCATTTCGCAACTTCGGGACTTCTGTGATGAAGAGTCTTGACTCTTGACTCCTCCAAATCTCGATATCAGAAACTCTGAAATGGAGTCTTTGTTGATGTGCATGTTTCGAGATTTCAACGTTTCTCATTTTGCAACTTCGGGACTCCTGTGATGAAGAGTCTCGACTCTTGACTCCTCCAACTCCCGGTATCTGAAACTCTAAAATGGAGTTTATGCTTCTGATCTTTCCATGCCATCATCGTTGTTGATCTTCCTTGCCTGCCTATTTTCCATTGTTGTCTCCCAACTGTAAACCTGCCAATGTCACTACTATTCTTTCCTGTAACCATACCTTCATCGTTGTTGTTCTTTCCATCAATAATTGTAAGCATGCTATCATTGTTGTTGTTATTTCCTGTAGACATGCCATTGTTGTTGTTGTTCTTGCCATCAATGACAAGCACGCTCTTGTTGTAAACATGCCAACAATCTTTCCTCCCAACCTTATTCCATACTGCAAAGTGCATTCCTACAGTGCACCACCCCCGTTCCAAGTCGTGATACCACAAGGAGAATGATTCAATTGGTTCCCAAACTTAAGATAACCCTAGAAGGTTAATCTTCTTCCTCCTCTGACAACAACACAATTTCCCCGCTTCCCACTGAGCTTAGGGTCTCTACAAGTTTATGAGATGGTTTCTCAACCAGATTTCCTATGCAAAAGGGATTCTCTTCTCTTCTATACATTCCCTCGGTGACCTCCCCTTACTTGTGTCAGTTTATATCTAGTAAGAACCAATTCGTAACCTGTTATTGCTCCAATATGGATCTGGGTCTTCTCTACTTCAGGGTGATCAATATTAAATTGGACTAGCTTCCTATTTTATTCAAGAAAACCTCTCTCTTCCCTTTAACCCATTCTCATGAACACCTTTTTCTCTACGAGTCTACTTCTCACTGCTTCTTTCTCAAGTTCTTACACTCCTTGAGCACCTTCGTATTCTATTTTTAGATGCCACTCTCTTGGTGTATAACAATTGTAACTCTCTCGTCTTTTGTCTCTACTTGCCTCTTAGTGGTCCATTTCTTTTGTGTCTAGTATGTTTTCTCTGGTGGTGTTTTTCACCTTAGGTCTCTTCCTCGACGAATATCCTTAGGATTCTTATGGATTCCTATAGATGTAACCTACAATTTGTGGTTCCCATTCTGAAGGAGAATTATGACGTGTCCCACTTTCAAGTCATTCAATTTCTCTTTTCTTCCCTCAAGAGACCAATCCATCAACAACCATTAATTGTTTCAACCACTTCCTTGGCCTTAGATAGATGGTCATGTGGCTCGATTCATATTTGGTACACTGGAAGGTGTAAGCTCATTCTTAGAAAGCATAAATTAGATGATTAAACAAGCTTCATTTTTTCTCCATAAAAGATCCCATTTCCACTTCACCCAACCACTCAATCAATCCCTGCTTCATCAATTTCCACTTATGTATCATGACCAATACATTCAAGGTTGTTCCCTCTCAATTAGTAGTTTGGTTTCTTTTATTAATCAAAACATTATTAGATGCTTCATGATTACATCATATGGATATTTAAGAATAATTACAGTCTTAGGGGAAAATAAGGTGTTATAGATTCAGTGGAAGTGGAGTGGTCCATATTGGAGAAAACTATGCAGACATTCTCATGCAACCAATATTGTTAGAGAAGTTGTGGTTGTGTTTGGATTTTCTAGGCTTGGATTTTGTGGTCCAACTGTCTCATTTTGGAAGTTTTCATGTCAACACATCTTTTTCTACTTCTAGGGTCATTTTGGGGCCATAAACAGTGTTTTTTTGGCGTGCCATAATCAAATTATAGACGAAGTTAGATTTTGATGGCATAATGTGTAGTTCTCGAAAATACCTTTGTAATGGGCTATCACGCGCCTAAAACAAAGACTGTATGAAAACATAATGACCCCGGGAATTTAATGTACTAACTTACCCAAACAGGGCCCACATGACTTTTGGCGTTTCATCTCCTAGGGTAAGGTTTTTGGATGTCTAGGGTTTTGGAATTCATGTTTATCACAAAAATTCTTCCAGCGCCTCATTGTAATCATCTTCTTGAGAATGAGCATAGCCGTCACATCTCTTCTTAGAGATAAAGCTACCACCATTCTAGAGAGTCTTTCACTTTGTATTTTTACAGCCTCTTTACAATTATTTCATTAATAGAAATCAAGTATTGATGAATTTCTTTGTTTTTAGAAATTTTCATGAGTATTTCATTGTTATTTCTTTTCTTTCATTTTGTTTCAAAAATAATCTGGATCAATGGTATCAAAGTAGGTTGTTCTTGATCATTTTTCAAGGCATGTCCCCGACAAGGTCTGAGTATAGCTAGTTGGGTCTCAGTATTGTCTCTCTTGAGGAAAATCACTCTCACATGCCCAAGAAACCCTCGACGATGACAGAAAAGAAAAACGATGTAGCAGAAGATTCTATTAACCTGTTTCTTGAGCAAGCTCTCAGGCGACAGAGGGATGAAATGATGGATAATTTTGCACACATCCTTCAACGCGTGCCAATAGCAACAAACACATATTCATTAAGAGACCATTTTGGAGGAACCTCTCCCTTCAAGGTACAAGTTAATTCTAATATTCCCATATTTGAAGGTTAGATAGATGTGTATGCCCTAAAAAAATGGTTAAATCTATTAGAAGGTTATTTCTTTGTTCAAAATTTTTCTGACAGGGAAAATATCACCTTTGCACTCCTCAAGGATCTCCCCCATTTCAAACATTAGTGGGAAAATTATTGGGAGAAAATTTCTACAAAGGAATTTTGAATATATGGGGTCGAGCCCACTTGGGATTTTTTTTTGGATGTGGTCAAGGAAGAGTAATATCTTGTTGAAAACTATGAAGACCAGTACATGAGATGAACCATACTGTGGCAAGAGAAGAGCCAAATGTTGGTTGTGGAGCCTGATTATCTTCCTGATTCAGAGGTCCTTGCTTTCAACCGTGTCTATACCCCATGAAGTATTTACACCCTAGAAGTATGTACACTCTTCCACGTGGGGGAGTGCAGAGGGGGGGTACCCCCTCTGTGGGGTCCATGGGGGCTATCCCCTCGGCTGGGGGGTCTGGGGGCAAGCGGTCCCCCAGCAGGAGTTCGGGGGAAGCATCCCCCGATGGGGGTTCTGGGGCGAAGCCCTCGAAGAAAAAATTGCCTTGTAAAAGTATATTGTAATTTCATTGTAAATCTGGACCGTTCATTATAAGGTCGCAGATATAACGGTAGAGATTATGTTAGGGTTTTTTTCCCTAGAAGGCAACCCTCTTTTATGAGGGAAATGTATTGCGGCTATGGATGATGGTGAATATTGTATTCTGAGAGAGGAGACTGTGAGAGAAAGAAGAGGAAGTTAGAGTGGGTTTTGATGTAGGTTGTATCCCTTCATTTGCTAGATAATAATAAAGGAAGGACTTGGCAATTTCTCTAGTGGACGTAGCCCACACTGGGTGAACCACGTAAATTTGTGTCTCTCTTGTATTGTGTGTCTTTTGTGTTTTTTTTCTGCATTTGTTTTATTTTATTGCTCTGTGGTCCTATTTTTTTAACAACTGGTATCAGAGCGTAAGGTAACTCGCAGGAAAAGAGGGTTCCTGGTTCGAGTGGGAGCAATGTCGGAAGATGGAAAGTTTAGGGTCGAGAAATTTAATGGCCAAAACTACCAGTTATGGAAGA
>ML790916.1:229421-268163 GCA_009831015.1 Picea engelmannii | reverse complement strand
GCCATTAAATTTCTCGACCCTAAACTTTCCATCTTCCGACATTGCTCCCACTCGAACCAGGAACCCTCTTTTCCTGCGAGTTACCTTACGCTCTGATACCAGTTGTTAAAAAAATAGGACCACAGAGCAATAAAATAAAACAAATGCAGAAAAAAAACACAAAAGACACACAATACAAGAGAGACACAAATTTACGTGGTTCACCCAGTGTGGGCTACGTCCACTAGAGAAATTGCCAAGTCCTTCCTTTATTATTATCTAGCAAATGAAGGGATACAACCTACATCAAAACCCACTCTAACTTCCTCTTCTTTCTCTCACAGTCTCCTCTCTCAGAATACAATATTCACCATCATCCATAGCCGCAATACATTTCCCTCATAAAAGAGGGTTGCCTTCTAGGGAAAAAAACCCTAACATAATCTCTACCGTTATATCTGCGACCTTATAATGAACGGTCCAGATTTACAATGAAATTACAATATACTTTTACAAGGCAATTTTTTCTTCGAGGGCTTCGCCCCAGAACCCCCATCGGGGGATGCTTCCCCCGAACTCCTGCTGGGGGACCGCTTGCCCCCAGACCCCCCAGCCGAGGGGATAGCCCCCATGGACCCCACAGAGGGGGTACCCCCCCTCTGCACTCCCCCACGTGGAAGAGTGTACATACTTCTAGGGTGTAAATACTTCATGGGGTATAGACACGGTTGAAAGCAAGGACCTCTGAATCAGGAAGATAATCAGGCTCCACAACCAACATTTGGCTCTTCTCTTGCCACAGTATGGTTCATCTCATGTACTGGTCTTCATAGTTTTCAACAAGATATTACTCTTCCTTGACCACATCCAAAAAAAAATCCCAAGTGGGCTCGACCCCATATATTCAAAATTCCTTTGTAGAAATTTTCTCCCAATAATTTTCCCACTAATGTTTGAAATGGGGGAGATCCTTGAGGAGTGCAAAGGTGATATTTTCCCTGTCAGAAAAATTTTGAACAAAGAAATAACCTTCTAATAGATTTAACCATTTTTTTAGGGCATACACATCTATCTAACCTTCAAATATGGGAATATTAGAATTAACTTGTACCTTGAAGGGAGAGGTTCCTCCAAAATGGTCTCTTAATGAATATGTGTTTGTTGCTATTGGCACGCGTTGAAGGATGTGTGCAAAATTATCCATCATTTCATCCCTCTGTCGCCTGAGAGCTTGCTCAAGAAACAGGTTAATAGAATCTTCTGCTACATCGTTTTTCTTTTCTGTCATCGTCGAGGGTTTCTTGGGCATGTGAGAGTGATTTTCCTCAAGAGAGACAATACTGAGACCCAACTAGCTATACTCAGACCTTGTCGGGGACATGCCTTGAAAAATGATCAAGAACAACCTACTTTGATACCATTGATCCAGATTATTTTTGAAACAAAATGAAAGAAAAGAAATAACAATGAAATACTCATGAAAATTTCTAAAAACAAAGAAATTCATCAATACTTGATTTCTATTAATGAAATAATTGTAAAGAGGCTGTAAAAATACAAAGTGAAAGACTCTCTAGAATGGTGGTAGCTTTATCTCTAAGAAGAGATGTGACGGCTATGCTCATTCTCAAGAAGATGATTACAATGAGGCGCTGGAAGAATTTTTGTGATAAACATGAATTCCAAAACCCTAGACATCCAAAAACCTTACCCTAGGAGATGAAACGCCAAAAGTCATGTGGGCCCTGTTTGGGTAAGTTAGTACATTAAATTCCCGGGGTCATTATGTTTTCATACAGTCTTTGTTTTAGGCGCGTGATAGCCCATTACAAAGGTATTTTCGAGAACTACACATTATGCCATCAAAATCTAACTTCGTCTATAATTTGATTATGGCACGCCAAAAAAACACTGTTTATGGCCCCAAAATGACCCTAGAAGTAGAAAAAGATGTGTTGACATGAAAACTTCCAAAATGAGACAGTTGGACCACAAAATCCAAGCCTAGAAAATCCAAACACAACCACAACTTCTCTAACAATATTGGTTGCATGAGAATGTCTGCATAGTTTTCTCCAATATGGACCACTCCACTTCCACTGAATCTATAACACCTTATTTTCCCCTAAGACTGTAATTATTCTTAAATATCCATATGATGTAATCATGAAGCATCTAATAATGTTTTGATTAATAAAAGAAACCAAACTACTAATTGAGAGGGAACAACCTTGAATGTATTGGTCATGATACATAAGTGGAAATTGATGAAGCAGGGATTGATTGAGTGGTTGGGTGAAGTGGAAATGGGATCTTTTATGGAGAAAAAATGAAGCTTGTTTAATCATCTAATTTATGCTTTCTAAGAATGAGCTTACACCTTCCAGTGTACCAAATATGAATCGAGCCACATGACCATCTATCTAAGGCCAAGGAAGTGGTTGAAACAATTAATGGTTGTTGATGGATTGGTCTCTTGAGGGAAGAAAAGAGAAATTGAATGACTTGAAAGTGGGACACGTCATAATTCTCCTTCAGAATGGGAACCACAAATTGTAGGTTACATCTATAGGAATCCATAAGAATCCTAAGGATATTCGTCGAGGAAGAGACCTAAGGTGAAAAACACCACCAGAGAAAACATACTAGACACAAAAGAAATGGACCACTAAGAGGCAAGTAGAGACAAAAGACGAGAGAGTTACAATTGTTATACACCAAGAGAGTGGCATCTAAAAATAGAATACGAAGGTGCTCAAGGAGTGTAAGAACTTGAGAAAGAAGCAGTGAGAAGTAGACTCGTAGAGAAAAAGGTGTTCATGAGAATGGGTTAAAGGGAAGAGAGAGGTTTTCTTGAATAAAATAGGAAGCTAGTCCAATTTAATATTGATCACCCTGAAGTAGAGAAGACCCAGATCCATATTGGAGCAATAACAGGTTACGAATTGGTTCTTACTAGATATAAACTGACACAAGTAAGGGGAGGTCACCGAGGGAATGTATAGAAGAGAAGAGAATCCCTTTTGCATAGGAAATCTGGTTGAGAAACCATCTCATAAACTTGTAGAGACCCTAAGCTCAGTGGGAAGCGGGGAAATTGTGTTGTTGTCAGAGGAGGAAGAAGATTAACCTTCTAGGGTTATCTTAAGTTTGGGAACCAATTGAATCATTCTCCTTGTGGTATCACGACTTGGAACGGGGGTGGTGCACTGTAGGAATGCACTTTGCAGTATGGAATAAGGTTGGGAGGAAAGATTGTTGGCATGTTTACAACAAGAGCGTGCTTGTCATTGATGGCAAGAACAACAACAACAATGGCATGTCTACAGGAAATAACAACAACAATGATAGCATGCTTACAATTATTGATGGAAAGAACAACAACGATGAAGGTATGGTTACAGGAAAGAATAGTAGTGACATTGGCAGGTTTACAGTTGGGAGACAACAATGGAAAATAGGCAGGCAAGGAAGATCAACAACGATGATGGCATGGAAAGATCAGAAGCATAAACTCCATTTTAGAGTTTCAGATACCGGGAGTTGGAGGAGTCAAGAGTCGAGACTCTTCATCACAGGAGTCCCGAAGTTGCAAAATGAGAAACGTTGAAATCTCGAAACATGCACATCAACAAAGACTCCATTTCAGAGTTTCTGATATCGAGATTTGGAGGAGTCAAGAGTCAAGACTCTTCATCACAGAAGTCCCGAAGTTGCGAAATGAGAAACATCGAAATCTCAAATCAGGCACAATGAAGGCTTGTGAATTTTTGAAATAATCCTAGCCATTGGATCAAGGACAAATATGGGCCATCAGATCCAAGAGGTGAATGTGGAATACCATGTCAGAAAGGATAGGTGGAAGACTACGTCAGTATTGACACATGGCATGATCAGACAACAACAAGTGTCAAGTTGATTTGGCATTTCAAGCCACTGGAAATCACAATTTTGAGTGACACGTGGTAGACACTCTGGTCACGACATGTTATCGAGTGACGCAAGAGTGAACACACTCTGGGAGTTTTGCTTCAAGATATTTAGCTTCATCACTCCCCCAAAGTCCCAAAGGCTAAAGTCCTGGGGCAGAGGATAGTTGTCCGATCACCACGGATCGTGGACCGTTGATTTGGAGAGCGAAGTGCTTGTTTGATTGGAGAGTGGTCATATCTCGTGGTCACATTGTCGAGAGTTGGAGAGAGAGCTATAGAAGCCAAGATCTATTTCAGAGCTCGTGACATGGAGAGTCGAGATGACTCATCATAGAATCCCTGAAATGTGAAAGTGCGAAATACATTTTTGAATAAGGCTGTGGTCACAACCAGTGGTCACATCTGGGGAATATGGAGGAAGGAGCTAGTGCAACCAAGCTCCATTTCAGGGATCGTGACTTGGAGTGTCAAGACACTTCATCATAGAAATTTCAAAATGCCAAATGCCAAAATGCCAAAATGTTGATGTAGCCGGTGGTCACATCATCGAAGAGATGTAGAGAAGAGCTCGAAGAGACAAGCTCCATTTCGGAGTTTGGGACATGGAGAGTCGAGACGACTCATCACAGAATCCCTGAAATGAGAAATGTGTGTTCAGAATTGGCCCTTGGTCATAACCTATGGTCACATTGACGAAGGCTCAAGGGAGGAGCTAGCATGAAGCTAATCTCCATTTCGGAGATCCCGACTTGGAGAGTCGAGATGCCTCGCAAAAAGAATTAGCGACATGCAAAATCACGAAATGATGGAATGTGAAAAACACCTTTTGTTGTAGGTTTCCGATACCAGGAGTTGGAGTGTCGAAACCCTTCACCATAGGAATGCCAAAATGCTGAAATGTTGAAATGCGAAATGGAGAAATCAACACGAGCCCCTGTGCTTGTAATCCAATGGTGTTGGATACTTGGAAATCTGATTTAAGGGCTACTGTTTCTATTCACAGTTAATTGATCAGTTATGATTCAGTTAGCAGAACTGAATCATGACTCTTGGATGGTTGGAAATTCAGTTGTTAATGCGTTTTCTTGGAGGTTCATAGTGTAACTGCTATAAATGATTGATGGTTTCTACCAGAGGACTCAAAGAGACTTCAGGGTGATTTCCACAGAAGCTGAAGGGTCTCGAGGCATCTTGAAATGAAATGAAGGGTGTTCATATAGACTATTGACAGATGGACGATCGTTGGATCCTAGAACTGCAATAGAGGGAATGAGCTCGACTGTGACAAAGAAGATGAAGACTCTCAACTACTGGAGAGGCTAAGGAATTTCGGCATAATGCTCAGTGAGGATGAACACATGGTTTTAACCGCTAGAGAAGATGAAGAGTTGTAATGATGATTAGGTAGAGCACTCAACACAAGGAGAGCATGGAGAAGCATTGCGAATAGAGGATGCAGAAGATGCACAGAGAGTATAAAAAAGCAGAACAAAGAAGAGATCAGGGGTTGTTGAGAGTGATTCATGTGTGTAGAAGAAGGCAGTGTAGAACAACTGAAATGCACAGAAGAGGAATGGTGCATTGAATGGACATGGAAAATAGAGCATAAAAGGAATAAGAATAGAAAGTGAAAGGCATGTGTGTAGGAAGACAGTGAGGCAGACAGAGCATGAAAGTGTAGTAGAATAGTGATGAGACTGGTAAGCCATTGATGAACACTATATCACTGTAATAAGTTTCAGTAGCAAAGATAGATATTTCAGGGTGGTAGGGAGGTGCTAGGGAGGACTGTTGTTCTCAGATGTTCAAGTGGGTGCGTGAACACAGGGAGTTGTAGCTTCCATCTGGTTGCAGCCAGAGAAACCAGGGTGGCAGGGTGGTGCAAGGGATAATTCTTGTTCTCTGTTTTATAGGTTGGTGCATGTGTGAGTGGAAGTTGGTTCTTCCATCCAGTTGGTGCTGGAACACTTAGGGAGTTGTTTCTTCCTTCTAGTGGGTGCTAGAGAAACCAGGGAGTTGGTGCTTCCTTCTAGTGGGTGCTAGAGAAACCACAGAGTTGGTGCTTCCTTCTAGTGGGTTCTAGAGAAACCAAAAACCAGGGAGTCGGTGCTTCCTTCTAGTGGGTGCTAGAGAATCCAGAGAGTTGGTGCTCTCAACAAGTAGCAGCTTGCAAAACAAAGGTTGTAGCCTCATTATGAGTTGGTTCTCATAAGTATGATAATGTACAAAATGTAAAGATTACTTATCATATAAAGAAGAAGAGGTTTTTACCCTTTATGGGTTTCCTCAGGAAATATCTGTCTCTGTGTATCTCATATGTGTGAATGATGCTACATTTTCTATTGCTTACTTTCCTTCATTATTTTGATTGTCATTGAGTGCTCTGTAAAGAGTTTAAAATAAGAATAATTGTTTAAGCACGATAACAACTGATTCACCCCCCCCTCTTAGTTGTCCAACAATTACTATCAGATCCAACCCCCTTTTGTCTAAGGGTAGATCCTAGAGCTTAAACATGTCAAGACATGAAGGAAATTCAATCAATAAGGCCCCTCTGTTCAATGGAACAAACTTCGCCTTCTGGAAGGTTAGAATGAGAACATACCTAATGGCCTTAGGTGTTGATGTTTGGGATGTAGTAGAGACTGGATACATAAATCCTATTGTGCTATCTTCAAAGGATGATAAGTTAGAATTTAGCTTTAATTCTAAGGGAATGAATGCTATCTTGAATGGACCTACAGAAGTTGATTTTGTAAAGGTGATGCATCTTCAAACTGCCAAAGAAATGTGGGACAAACTCATTAGCAGTTATGAAGGTAATGAGAAGGTAAAATATGCCAAGATTCAAACCTACAGAGTATAGTTTGAAAAGCTACATATGAAATAAGATGAAACCATTGGGAAGTATTTTCTAAGAGTTGAAGAACTAGTAAATGCAATGGAAGCACTTGGTGAAAAAATTGAGGAACCCTCTTTAGTTCAGAAAATTTTAAGATCTCTGCCAGATAGGTTCAACCCAAAGGTCTCAGCTATAGAAGAGCTTAATGATATAAAGGCTTTGGATTTTGATCAACTTCTAGGAACGTTGAATGCATATGAAATGAGGATAGTTACAGATAAACCCACCTCTAGAGAAGGATCATTTAAAGCAGATAAGAATGAAGATTCTGAGCCTGATGAAATTGAAGCTAAATTCGTGAGAAGAGTAAAGAAAGGATCAGGCAAGTACCAAGGTAAGTTTCCCTTCAAATGTTTCAACTGTGGTAAGATAGGTCATTGTGAAAATAATTGTCCACACAAGAAACATGAGCAGAACTCTGAAGGTGAAGAGAAGTACAAATCCAAAAGATTTGATAGAAAGAAAAGTTTATGTGTAAACAATGATGACTCCTCAAAAGACACTGATAGTGACTCTTCCTGTGAAGATAAGGTAAATGACTTCATGCTTATGGCCAAAGAGAATTATGATAATAAAATCACATGAAGTGATGATAATGATGAAGAAGTTGTGGTTGATATGGAAGGAGAACTGATCAGTGCACTGGAAGATATTGACAGACTCAGAATTAAGAACAGAAAGCAAAAATAATTGCTAATACAGTTCGAGAAAGACAATAAATAGCCTAATGAATATTTTTCCCTGCTAAAAGTGGAATTAGAAGAGGCAAAGAAAATCGAAGACTTTCTGAAACAACAGTTATCAGAAAAGAAGGCAAGTTGTAAAGCTCTGGAAGGAGAAGTAGTGAAAACTAGGAAATAGTTGGAGAAGTTTCAAGCCTTGTATCATCATAATATGTCAAGTATAAAATCCTCAGAAGGATTAGACACCATTATGAATCAGCAAAGGAATCCAAAGTTGAAAAAAGGTTTGGGTTATGAAGAGGGATCAAGTAGTGGTCATCCAAGCAACAAATACTTCATGAAGTTTGTCAAATCTACAACCAATGACGACAACAAACCTGCAGAAACAAAGGAAGATAATCAACCGACCGGGAGGAGTAAAGAAAAAGGTTCCAGAACTAAATTTGTAGAACAAGGAAATAATACACTCCCTTCTCAAGGAAATCATCAACATGGAAGAACTCTATTTTCTCAAAGAAGACAACCATTTTCTAGGTACAAAGAATTTTTCTATGGATATTGTTTCTACTATTCTAACTTTGGTCACAAAGCTGTAAAATGTTCCTTAAGAAATAGACATGAGCAATTAAGATTTCCAAGGAATAAATATCTGCCACAACAAAGAATGATACAACCAAGTAACAAAACATCACAGATTGCAAATTGCCAAATTAAGTCTAGAGACATGCAACTGAGGAGGTCAAGATATAATAAATAGTCAATGAGTAGACAACACTGCATTAATAACTTTGACCTATTGAACAATGAGATTGAATGCTATAACTATCACAACTTTGGCCACAAAGATGCAAACTTCCATCTGAAGAATTACAAAGAAGATCCAAGGAAAAAGTTCTTAGATAGAAAGGCCAGCACATGGAAAAGGAAAGATAGTGAAAAATGTGGTCTAGCACTTTGAACTCAAAAACAAAAGGCCTCCAGGAATATAGACATTGGATGTTCCAAACACATGACTGGAGACAAGGATAAGCTTTTGTCCATAAGTAAAAGAAAACAGGAAATGTGATCCTTGGAAATGATGAACCATGTAAAATCAAGGATAGAGGGATGGCGAGTTTGAGTAATGAAAAAGGAGATGCCCAATACATTCTACTTATGGATGGTCTAAAACATAATTTTCTCAGTACAAGTCAAAAGTGTGACAGAGGCAGTGAAGAGGTGTTCACGTCCAAAGAGTGTAAGGTAAATGTAAACGTAGGACAAGTGATGAATAAAGGCATAAGGACAATTAATGATGTTGATATTGAATCCTCCCCTGCAAGTAAAGAAGAAGATTTAGATACAATAAAAGAATGCTCAGTTAGCATTTATCCCATGGAAGAAGTAGGAGAAGAATCATGTCATAAGATGGAAGAAGAATTTTTGAAGGTTGAGAGGTAAAACACCCAAATCAAGTTCTTGAACAGTTCCATGACCCTGGATAAAATCTTGTATAGTCAGAGATCACCAAATGACAAATCTGGTATTGGACTCAATAAGGTAGAAATCAATGCTCCTAAGAAACCTGATATAGGTCCTCCATTTGTAAAAGGGAAAAGCAGATGTGAGAATGTTTGTAGTGTTTTTCTCTTGTGATGTATATGGTCATAAAATCCTTGGGTTGTAAGAATCATGGAAGAAAAATGAATTTGCAGTAATAGAAATTGATGAGAATCAATGGGCAGATCCAAGGGTTGTTTGAAAAGTACGAGCTACAATTATGTAGTGTTTCAGTAGGACAACAACATCCTCAGCAAGAACATTTTTTTTTACAAAATGATATACATGACATCCTGTAGAGATAACAAGAGGAAAGACCTTGTCAGGGAAAGATAACCTTTTAGGAACAAGTGGGGAAAGTAGTCAGAAGTAGAGAGAGAATAGTGACAAGGGGAGTCATCCAGTTATGACAAGAAAAGGTTGATGAAGGAGTCCCGGTAAGAGAGGCGAGAAATTTTGAGTATTCTACAGAGGATACAGTGAAAGCTAAAGATGAACAGGTCCAAGAATCAAAAGGATAAGACTCTGGTTTAGATACAAATATTTTGTAGGCCTCAAATAAGAGAGTCCATCCTTTTAGGGGGAGTTTGTGTTGGTTGAATATTTGATACCTCTTAAACATACTGCAACAAATCGGGGGGAGCATGTTTTCTTTGACATTGATGTCAAAGGGGGAGAAAAGGAATGGTTCAGACCAGATGCTACAGTTGGAGGTACAAACAGTTAGCATAGTTGTTCAAGGTTGCCATCAATGCTAAAGGGGGAGATTGTTGGCATGTTTACAAGAAGAGCGTGCTTGTCATTTATGGAAACAACAAAAATAATGATGGCACATATACAGGCAAGAACAACAACAACGATAGCATGCTTATAGTTATTGATATCAAGAACAACAACAATGAAGGTATGGTTATAGGAAAGAATAGTAGCGACGTTGGCAGGTTTACAGTTGGGAGACAACAATGGAAAACAAGTAGGCAAGGAAGATCAACAACAATGATGGCATGGAAATATCAGAAGCATAAACTCCATTTTGGAGTTTCGGATATCAGGAGTTGGAGGAGTCAAGATTCGAGACTCTTCATCACAGGAGTCTCGAAGTTGCGAAATGTGAAACACCGAAATCCTGAAATAGGCACATCAACAAAGACTCCATTTCAGAGTTTTAGATAATGAGAGTTGGAGGAGTCAAGAGTCGAGACTCTTCATCACAAGAGTCCCGAAGTTGCAAAATGTGAAACGCCGAAATCCCGAATCAGGCACAATGAAGGCTCGTGAATTTGAGAAATAATCCTAGCCATTGGATCAAGGAAAAATCTGGGCTTTCAGATCCACGAGGTGAATGTGGCAGACCACATCAGAAAGAACAGGTGGAAGACTACGTCAGTATTGACACATGGCACGAGCAAACAATGACAAGTGTCAAGTTGATTTGGCATTTCAGGCCACTGAAAATCACAATTCTGAGTGACACATGGCAACCACTTGGGTCACAACACGTCATCAAGAGACACAAGAGTGACCTCACTCCGGGAGTTTTGCTTCGAGAGTTTTAGCTTCATCACTCCCCCAAATTCTTGAAGGTTGAAGTCCCGGGGTAGAGGATAGTCTTCCAATCACCACAGATTGTGGATCGTTGATCTGGAGAGAGAAGTGCTGGTCTGATTGGAGAGTGGTCATATCTCATGGTCACATTGTTGATAGCTAGAGAGCAGAGCTATAGAAGCCAAGCTCTATTTCAGAGCTCGTGACATGGAGAGTCGAGATGAATCATCACAGAATCCCCAAAATGCGAAAGTGCGAAATACGTTTTTGAATAAGGATGTGGTCACAACCAATGGTCACATCTGCGAAATATGGAGGAAGGAGCTAGTGTAACCAAGCTCCATTTTGGGGATCGTGACTTAGAGTGTCAAGACACTTCATCACAGGAATGCCGAAATGATGAATGCTGAAATGCCAAAATGATGAAATGTCGATGTAGCCAGTGGTCACATCATCGAAGAGCTGTGGAGAAGAGCTCGAAGAGACAAGCTCCATTTCAGAGTTTGGGGGATGGAGAGTCGAGACGACTCATCACAGAATCCCTAAAATGTGAAATGAGAAATGCGTGTTCAGAATTGGCCCCTGGTCATAACCTATGGTCACATCGACGAAGGCTCAAGGGAGGAGATAGCACGAAGCTAATCTCCATTTCGAAGATCGTGACTTGGAGAGTCGAGATGCCTCGCAATAGGAATTGGCGACCTGTGAAATCGTGAAATTCCAAAATATGAAAAACACCTTTTGGTGTAGGTTTCAGATATCGGGAGTTGGAGTGTCGAAACACTTCACCACGGGAATGCCGAAATGCTGAAATGTTGGAATGCGAAATGGTGAGATCAACGTGAGACCATGTGCTTGTAATCCTATGGTGTTGGATACTTGGAAATCTGATCGAAGGGCTATTGTTGCTCTTCACAATTAATCGATCAGTTACGATTCAGTTAGCAGAACTGAATCATGATTCTTGGACGATTGGCAATTCAGTTGCTGATGCATTTTCTTGGAAGTTCACAGTGTAGCTACTAGAAACGACTAATGGTTTCTTCCACACAACTCGAAGAGACTTTAGGGTGATTTCCAGAGAAGATGAAGGGTCTCAAGGCATCTTGCAATGAAATGAAGGGTGTTCATACAGACTATAGACAAATGGATGACTGTTGGAGCCTAGAACTGCAACAGAGGGAATGAGCTCGATTATGATAGAGAAGACGAAGACTCTCAACTGCTGAAGAGGCTAAGGAATCTCAGCATAACGCTCAGTGAGGATGAACACATGGGTTTAACCTCCAGAGAAGATGAAGAGTTGTAATGATGATTAGGCAGAGCACTCGACACGAGGAGAGCATGCAGAAGCATTGCGAATAGAGGATGCAAAAGATGCATAGAGAGTATAAAAATGAAAAACATAGAAGAGATAAGGGGGTTTTGAGAGTGATTCATGTGTGTAGAAGGAGGTAGTGTGTAGCAGCTGAAATGCACAGAAGAGGAATGGTGCATTGAATGGACATCGTGAACAAAGAATAAAAGGCAGAAGAACAAAAAGTGAAAGGCATGTGTGCAGGAAGACAATGAGGCAGATAGAGCATGGAAGTGTAGTAGAACAGTGATGAGACTGGTAAGCCATTGATGAACATTATATCATTGTAATAAGTTTCGATAGCAAAGATTGATATTTCAGGGTGGTAGGGAGGTGCTAGGGAGGATTGTTGTTCTCAGAGGTTCAAGTGGGTTCTTGAACACAGGGATTTGTAGCTTCCATCTGGTTGCAGCTAGAGAAACTAGGGTGGCAAGGTGGTGCAAGGGAGAACTGTTGTTCTCTGTTTTATAGGTTGGTGCATGTGTGACTAGAAGTTGGTGCTTCCATCCAGTTGGTGCTGGAAAACTTAGGGAGTTTTTCCTTCCTTCTAGTGGATGCTACAGAAACTAGGGAGTTGGTGCTTCCTTCTAGTGGGTGCTAGAGAAACCACAAATTGGTGCTTCCTTCTAGTGGGTGCTAGAGAAACCAGGGAGTCGGTGCTTCCTTCCAGTGGGTGCTAGAGAATCCAGAGAGTTGGTGCTTTTAGCAAGTACCATCTTGCAAAACAGAGGTTTTAGCCTCATTATGAGTTGGTGCTCGTAAGTATGATAATGTACAGAATCTAAAGATTACTTATCGTATAAATTAGAAGAGGTTTTTACCCTTTGTGGGTTTCCTCAGGAAATATCTGTCTCTGTTTATCTCATATGTGTGAATGATGTTGAATGTTTTATTGCTTACTTCCCTACATTATTGTGATTGTCATTGAGTGCTCTGTAAAGAGTTTAAAATAAAAATAATTGTTTAAGCACAGTAACAACTGATTCACCCCCCCCTTTCAATTGTCCAACAAAGGTGTCCTCTCTCAGTCACTTGGTGTTGGAATTTCCTTAATCAAATAAGTGTATAACTTGGTTTTTTTAATTGTGTTTAAATGTTATATACATGTATTGTATTTTATCATTGGGAAATGTCATTGGTTATGATCAATGAATTGAAACCCTAATATATTGGAATATATTTATTATGGTTTTTATTTGGTCTGATAATTCATGAAAATGAACAAGGAAGGACAACTTGTCTCCCTCTGAGCCTTATAGTTTTGAGAATAAATATTGCAATATATGGATAAAAGCTTGATTTACCTAGTGGTTCTATTGCCCTAAAGTTGAGGAGGTATGCATGAGGAATGGAGGACCTTGAACCCTGGGGAGATCATGATGTTTATGTGGAAATATTGCAAGATATGAAAAAATCTCATCTCTAATGAGATTGATAGGCATGCAATGGACTTGTGGCAGTTTTCCCAAATCTTGAAGACTTGTTTAGAACCCTAAAAAATGGCTAAGTCCTGAAGTCGGACCATTAAACCAATAGAGAAATCATGTGTTGAATCAAGAGATTTCGCGACCCTTGATTTGGCTAGGTGAGTGGATCTCAACCCTTCATCGTGAGAGGCATCATCTTTGGGAGAAATTGAGTGTCGAGACTTGTGTAAAGTTTGATGATGACGACGAAGACCTAATGATGGGATGAGAACAATGTATTTTTTGGGAGAGAACTCAATAAGATATGGATCATCATTGGGGAATGGAAAGTTGACAAAGTGGGTGTTGATCCTTTAGAAGTATTGATGACGATAAATTTTTTAGGATTAACGAGATCCATCCATCGGTATGTAGGTGAGAGTTAAACTCCACCATAGATTTTCCTAGGTCCCATGTAAGTATGGAAAGGGATGATGATGTCATGTTAATGTGGCATGCCAGCATGGAAACCAACATGTTCCCAAGATGACATGTGTCACCAGTAGAATGGTCGAGGGACTAAAGTGGTCTTAGATGAGATTCAGAACCTCTTATGGATTCTTCAACAAATCATATTGTGATATCTAGATGATGTGGGATCTCATTCATTCATCAGAGGATTCAGACATGGGTCCAGAAATGTGGATATAAGCAAGTGCCAATGAATAAAATATCTTTAGGTCAGACGACCATCATTGATCAACAGGTGAGAGGGATGAAATATTTGTCATGGATCCTTGTCGGTCCAACCTATTCACCATGAGAGAGAGATATAGGAATTGGATGTTATGTGGCATGCAAGTTGGGTGTACCAACATGATCAGATCCATTGAAGGTCAAAACCAAGAGTTATTGGATCTGGGGGAGGTCCTATGGGTGGCTCATCGTTAGAACATTTAGTGTTTAATGTTTGGTGCTCCATGAGAGTAAAACCCCGATGAATTTGGAAGGTTTCATGGAATTCGAAACAATTGAGAGGTGATTTATGGGTAGGTTCCACATCGATGCCATGTTAGTGCCACATCATATGGAAAGGGTGGTAGGAATCCACGTGGATGCCACATGGAAGTAAGGCGGATTTTGATCATGAGATCATAGATACTTCAGGAGGCTATAACCTTAGATTCTAAGATCATATTTGAGCATAGTTATAGTCATTGAAAATATCTCGATGAGTAGAATCCATATGTGGTCCTTAGGGTCATACCTAAGTTGATTTGAGGAAGAGAAAACTTAACTTCCCACCATCCTAAGAGAGGATTAGGGGGGCGAGTGTGTTACAAAGTGGTATTAGACTAGAGATGAAGATCTAGGCTTGAATGGGTCACCTAGAGCACTTGAAACCGTTTTAGAAAAAAATTGATTTTGTTTAAAATGTATGTTTTAAATTGGTAATGTGATTACTAATAATGATTGATATTTCAACACATAGAACATACTGAAAGGAAACATAGGTGAAAGATATGGTATAGTATGGATGACACCTTGAATTTTAGATGTGAATAGTTTGATGGTCAGAGGGATAGAGAAACCCCTCCATATTTGATGGAAACTATTACAAGTATGAAGGTAGACAATGAGAGGCTCATGATAGCTCAAGCCAAACATGAAGAATTGAATGCATTGTTACTACAGATCCTATTAGAGATGCAAAAATTTTTGCAGCAAGGCCCAAGTAATGCATAATTTCAAAAATCAGAGAGGTTCAAAACCCCTTCAGATGCTCAGAAGCATGGATTGGATTAGAGAGACGTGGGAAAGAGTTCTTCCAGAAAGAGGAATTAGGATGCCAAGAAAGGAATATTGGGTGGAAGTGTTTCCACAAATTTGTCTATCAGGAAAACTACTTCAATAGAGTTTTCTAGTAGTAGCACCGAGTCAAGTGTTCCCAAGAAGAAAAAGATGAATAATTCTTAGATTTGTTTGACTGAAGAATTTAAGAAGTCTAAGCCACCTACCTTAAATGGAGAAATTAAGAAAGGAGAAGAAGTCAAGGCATGGTTGTTTGGTCTGAAGAAGTAATTTCAAATACACAACTATTCCAAAAATACCAAGGAAAGGATTTATATTTTTAATTTCAATGGAGGAGCTTCCATTTGGTGGGAAGACCTCAAGGAAATTAGGGAATTGAAGGAAATTAAATTGACCTGGAAAAAGTTTGAAAAATATTTCTGAAAAGCATACCTATCAGAGAAGTATTATGATGATAAAATTAAGAAATTATATGAACATAATATGGGAAAATTTACCATGGATGAGTATGCTAAAAGGTTTATAGAGATGTTGAGGTATGTCCCTTACCTCAAGGATGAGAAAGTGAGAGTGCAACATTTTCACAATGGGTTTCCACAGTCCTACCAGGAACGAATTGAGTTTGATAAACCCAATACATTGGAGGAAACTATTCAGAAGGATAAGTGTTGTTATGATTAGTCTAAACATAAGAAAGAGCCTTCATAAAACTAGAAGAGGAAGTACAATATTGGATTCCATAATAAAGGATTCAAGACATTCCCATACAATAACTCAAGGAAGGGTGCACATTTTGGTCAACCAAGTAGAAGTATGCATCAACATAATTTTGCATCTCATAGTGGGAATAAGTCAACAGAGAAGGAAAGTTAAAGAGAAAAGGAGCCCAAGAAAGGACCTTTGCAATATTGGGGGTGTGGAGAACCAAACCTATTGACGGATTTTCCTCATAGGCAACATGACAACAGAAAGGTATATAATGTACAAGAAGAAGCTATGGTCAACTATATAGCCAGAAGTATGTTGAGAATATATGTAGCTGTGGAGAATCGATAATCATATCACCAAGAATCTATGGAGGAGTTGGAAGGTATTATTTCCAATCAACCTATCTTTGTTTTAATTGACCCAAGATCTAACCTCATTTATATTTCAGCTCACGTTGTTGATGCATGTTCATTACAAAGAAAGAAACATGTGAGAGAATGGTTGGTTCAATTTTCCACTGGAACTAAAAGGAAATCCGTTGAGGTCATAAAAGCATGTCCAATTGATATGGATGGATTGCAGACTCAGGAAACATCGAATATCCTACCCCTAGGTTCATACGATGTCTTTTTGGGAATGTATTGGATAGTTGTGTACAAGGAAAACCTGATTTTTTATGAAAATGTTTTGGAATGTGAAGATAATGAGGGTAATGCAATAATTTTGCAAGGCATTTAGAAGCTTGTTTTAGTAAGGAAAATATCATGATTTCAACTCAAGAAGTTCATATGAAAAGGGTTCCCCTTGTATTCTATACAAATAGTTGCCTCAATAGAAAGAACGGAGCTAAAGGATGGAGATCATCCAGTGCTATGGGAACTCATATATGTGTTTCTAGAAGGAGTGCCATGACTACCTCCGAAAATACATATTTATTTCTCAATAAATCTTGTTCCTAGAGTAGTACCAACTTCAAAAGTGCCTTACAGGATGAGCACACTAGAGTTGGTGGAGCTGAAGGTGTAGTTGAAGGAAATTTTGGATAAAGGTTTCATTAGGTCGAGTCTATCTCCATTGGGGGGGGCACCAAACCATTTTGTAAAGAAGAAAGATGATACCTTGAGTTTGTGCATTGACTATAGGCAGTTGAACAAGATTACCATCAATACCAAGTGTCCTTTTCCTAGGATAGATGGTCTCTTTTACCATCTCAGAGGAGATACTGCATTTTCAAAGACTGATTTAAGTTCGTGGTATAACCAAGTCAGGATTAAGGACAAGGATATCCACAAGATATACTTTAAAATAAGGTATGAACACTATGAGTTTTTAGTGGTTTCATTTTGGATTACAAATGCACCAACTACATTCATGTGTTTAATTAATAGTGTTCTCAACAAGTATTTGGACAAGTTTGTCATAATATTTGTGGATGACATTTTGGTGTATTCCACGAACAAAGAATAGCATGAAGAGAATCTAAGGATGGTTCTAAAAGTGTTGAGAGAGCACCAACTGTATGCTAAATTCAACAAGTGTGATTTCTTTCAAAAGGAAATCCAATATTTAGGCCATGTAATCTTAGTACGAGTGGTAGTAGATCCTGGAAAGATCAAGGAAATTATGGATTGGCCTTCCCTTGAGAATGTGAGAGAAGCAATATCCTTCATGGTATAGATTGAATATTATAGAAGGTTCATAAAGGGATTTTCCAAGATCGATAATGTTTTTACCTCATTGCAAAGGAAGAGGAAGAAATGTGTATGGTCACTAGAGTGTGAAGAAAGCTTCCAACAATCGAAGCCTCTTTTGACTAATGCCCCTTTTTGAATATTACAGACCCAAAAAAGGATTTCCTGGTTTTCATTAATGCTTGCAAGGAAGGAATAGGAGGGGTTATTATGAAATATGTACAAGTGATCTGCTATGAATCACGAAAATTAAATGAGCATGAGAAAAAGTATGTTAATCACGATATAGAGTTGGAAACAATCTTGCATGCGTTAAATATGTGGAGGCACTACTTGCTTAGGAGAATATTTGTTCTAATGATAGACCAATGTGGTCCTAAGTACCTATTTGAACATCCAAGGTTGAATTCTAGAAAGGCTAGGTGGATGGCGTTGATCAATGAACTTGATTTTTAAATAAAAACACATTAAGGGAAAGGAGAATAAAGTGGAAGACACACTCAACTAAAGCGTTCATACATTAGACTTAGAAACAACAAGTGTAGGGGATACTAATGTCAAGAAGAGGATTAAAACCCTCCTACAGGAAGACAAGTTCTTCAATCAAGTCATAAAAGGGATACAACAAGAACCTGGGGAAAAGAAATATGAAGGATCTCAGCATGAGGATAATAAACTTTTTTTGTATAATAATAGGTTGTACGTGCCTAATTCAACATATTTGAAACATATGATTATGGATGAATTAGATAAAAGACCATATGTAGATCACCATGGTTACCAAAAAATGGTGAAAAAATTAATGCATTTGTACTTTTGACCTGAAATGAAGCAAGACATTTTCGATTACATTGTTAAGTTCTTAGAGTGCCAATAGGCAAAAGTTGAGCAAAACCATCCTACTGGGTTATTGCAACCTTTACCTATTCTAGAATGGAAATGGGAAATGATTTCCATGGATTTCATTACAGGTCTACCCAAGATAGTCAAGCAACATGATGTGATCACGGTTGTAGTGGACAAGTTGAGAAAGGGAACTCATTTTATCCCTACTAAGTCTACTTTCAAAGCCATAGAAATTGCTAACATTTTTATGGAAGAAATATTCAGATTACATGGTTTTCCCAAGACCATAATCTCGGATAGAGATTCCAAGTTCACTTCAATTTTTTAGAAAATATTGTTCATAGGCTTAAGGATACAATTGGCATTTAGCATGACCTAACATACTCAAACAGATGGTCAGACTGAAAGAGTGAACACAATTCTAGAGTACATGTCGAGGATGCATTTTATGCATCATCCCAAGCATTGGAAAGAGTATCTACCTTTGGTATAATTCACCTACAAAAATGGTTACCAAGAATCGTTTAAGATAATCCCATTTGAGGTTTTGTATGAAAATGTCATGCTTGGAACATAATTGGTGAAAGAAATGGAACAACTCATGGTTAAGATAAGGTAGAATCTAAAAGTATCTCAGGATAGACAAAAGAGTTATGTAGTCAGCAAGAGAACTTATAGAGAGTTCAAAGTGGAGGATCAGGTGTATCTCCAAGTGAAACCCAAGAGAATTGCCCTAGGAGTGGGGATGTGTGCTAAGTTATCACCCCACTACTGTGGACCTTTTGAAGTCCTGGAGAGAGTAGGACCAATAGCATACAAAATTTCTTTACCACCTATTGTTAGAGCTCATAATGTGTTCCATGTGTCTTTGTTAAATAAATATGTACATGATTCTAATCATGTTATTGATTGGAATGTGATACATGTGGAACCAAATAGAGAATTCTAGCCCAAACCTCAATGCATCATGGAAAGGAGAGAAACAATTATTTTGGAACCAAGCCATTGTGCAGGTTAAGGTGAAATGGAAGCACTTTTGAGCAAATGAGGCTACATAAGAGCTAGAATATTCCATGATAATGGAATACCCACTTTCATTTTCACTGTAATTATATATACATAGTTTTTTAAACACTAAAGAAAATGTTTCTTTAAGAGGAGTGGGAATGTAACACCCTATTCCCCCCCAAAGAATGTAATTATGAAGCATGTAATCCTGTTTTGATTAATAAAAGAAACCAAATCACTGATTTAGAGGGAACAAAATTGAATGTATTGGACATGATACACAAGTGGGAATTGACAAAGAAGGGATCGATTGAGTGCCTGGGTCAAGTGGAACTAGGATGTTTTTATGAACAAAATGGGAAGCTTGTTTAACAAACTAATTTAATCTTTCTAAGCATTAACTTACACCTTCTAGCATGTCCGATATTAATGGAGCCATGTGACCAACTATGGAAGGTTAGGGAAGTGGTTGAAATAGTTCATGGTTGTTCATGGATTGGTCTCTTAAGGGAGGAAATGGACAATTTAATGACCTGAAAACAAGACACCGTGGAATTTCCACTTCAGGATGGGAATCCCATGCTACAGGTTGCGTCTATAGGAATCCATGAGAATTCCAAGGGGATTGGTTGAGGAAGTCACCCAAGGTTGAAAAAAACACCAAACAAAACACACTAGACACATAAGAAGTAGACCACCAAGAGACAACGAGAGTAAAAATATTAGAGGGAGCTAATTGATAGACACCAAGAAAGTGGCATGAGGAAACAAAATATGAAGGCACTTGAGGAGAGAAAGAACCTAAGAAACAACTTGTAAGAAACGTATTCACGGAGAAAAAAGTGTCGTGAATAGAGGTGTTAGTGAGCATGGGTTAAAGAGAAGTGTTCACGTAGGCCTATTTTGGGGAGAAAAGCCAATTTTGGAGCGTGTTCCATATATTGAAGAAAAGAAGCATGCAAAAGATGGAAGAAAAGAAACATGCCAAAGACTGAGGAAAAGAAGCACAATGCACATGCAAAAAAACCTAGCCATGTTAGGGTTAGGGTTTTTTATATGATTGTAATGGTTATGAGCCAATAGAGTAGTATAAATAAAGGCCTAGGAGGTATAATAGAGGTTGGTGAATGAGCTAGAGAGGGAAAATAGGGTTAATGACTGTGCAATTAGCAGAAGACTGGATTTGTAGGGTTAGGCCACATGTTTTGGAGACTAGTGTGGTCTAGGCCACCTCACAGATTGATCTTGTCATATATATTTTTGGTTATAATCATGGAGAATGTAAGGTGTGCAACGTTGTCTTTGAAGAATGATCAATAAAAGAGAAGAAGAGAAAAATCTTTGTGGGCATAGCCTAGGGGGGATAAACCATGGTAACCATGTTGTGTTAATGGGTCTGAATGGTTATTTTATTGTTTCTTCTATCAATCAGTTAAAGAATGGATGTTTAGATTATATTATTATAGTGCACAACATGCATGCATGGTTTCCTTGATGAATGAACAATAGATATAAATGAATGAGTAATAAATATGATGTAGAAGAAGAAGGCACACTTCACATTCCCAACCCCTTCCATGACTACAAACATTTGAGTTCTGCAATCCCCCATAAGCTATCTAAGATGAGACTACGATTCACACTCTGTGCACGGTGTTGCCTTTTGGTTCACCAGGAGGGATGATAGTTTGAGGGTTTTGTTGGAAACCTTTGAGATCATAACCTGGGTCAACCCAAACTTCCAACAAGTTTCAAAATGGTGGGAGTAGATCCCACTATCAAATTACTAGAGTTTTTTGGTGAGGTGCCAGAGGACCCTGAGAAGAATTTATTCATCTGTGAAAAGATCTGGGAGGCAAAGTAGATCACATACAGGGATACAAAAGTGGTGTAGTTGGATATAACATTCAGAGACCCCGCACTAGACTGGTACATGGGCCTTGATGTAAATAGTCAAAAAGGAGCACCAAAGACTGTCGTGGAGATAAAAATGTTGCTAGTAAATGAATTTTAGAATCCAAGTTCATAGGACAAGTGTATGAATGAAATGATTGAGATCAAGCATAAACCAAGTGAGTCTATCTTGGAGATAAATCAAAGGTTTAAATGTCTAAAAGGTAAGTTGAAGTACTCTATTACTTACATGCAACATAGGAAATTATTTGTGAACTCACTATTACCACACTTGAAGTATCCGCTGAGACACCAGAAGTTCCAAAATCATGCATAGGTTTTGCAAGAAGCCTTCCAGTTGGAAGAAAACTAGTATCAACAGACATATCCAACAATAGAAGAGCTGAAAGAGGATATAAAGAACCTGGCATTTCAGTTGAACCAGAATAAGGGGAAGGAGAAGAGAGAAGTTGTCTGGTGCACATTATGCAAGACATAAGGACACCATAATAATGAATGTCCAACCTTTATGAAATGCTTGGAAATAAGGGTGCAAAACCCATTTCCTACAGGAGGATCACGGTGTTAAATTTGTAAGACAAACAAGCATTATCCATATCATTGTCCTATGATGAAGAAGTATAATACAATGCCACAAAGTTCGTACTGCAATTTTTGTAAATCAACATAAGCCAAGGATCATAGGAAGAAAATAAACATAGTTACTCGAGGAGGATCCAATATGGGAGACGATGCAGCCAAACATGATCCATCTCAACACTAGTCGAAAAGAAGAACACTGCACCACAAAAAAATTTTGATATGCAAAAAGAAAAAGAGACGTTTAAGGAGGCCAGACAGGAGGTTCTAAAGGACAACATTGAGTCTACATCAACCCTGCAACAAAATCATGGTCAACCAATGTACGATATGCCACCTTCAATGGATTACACTAGGAAAGGACAACCTTTAGAGAAAGTAAGTAACCTAGAGAATTTTATGCATTCATGTGTAAAGTTATTGAATGATCCATCATCCATTAAGGTCTTACAAAAAATTTCTAGAGAGATGCAACACTAAGGTTGAAGGGAAGTTAGAACATAATATAGTTAATCATCTCCATATGAGATGAAGAAAAATTAGGGAATTGAGGTTGAATGCCAACATTGGGGATTTCAATATCGGGGATTTCATACTTTATTTAGGATTTGAAGTGAATGTGTTACCTAAGAAGACATGGAAATGTATGGGGGAACCCACATTAAAGCATTCTTTTGTCTAGTTAAAATTGGAAAATCAACATAGAGTATTACCAATTGGAAGACTAAAAGGTGTGAGAATAGACTTGGATGGAGTGCGCATTGTAGAAGATTTCGAAGATATAGAAATAGTAGATGGCACACCCTACCCAACATTACTAGGACTAGACTAGGCATTTTATAACTAGGCTGTGATCAACTTGAAGTCACATAAATGATCTTTGAATCAGGTGAGTACAGAGTAATTTCACCATTGGACCCCTTAGAAGGAGAAAGGTATGTAGAGGCGACATGTTTGGATTTGGAAGAAATAAATTAGATATATAGTAATATCGTGTAAGAAGAATATTATGTCAACCCAACTGTAGATGGGGTACTTAGTTGGAGAATAATTACTTCATGTACCTAACACTCAGATACAGGTCTGTAAAACTAGAAGCGGAGGCTACATGAAGTATCCACAAGGAGGTGCACAAGAATATAGTGCACAGTAAGGTGGGTCGGTACATAGGTAAGGGAACCTCCCACTTTTCATGGTTTGAATGATCTAGAATAATTTTTGACAAACTATGAAGAAGAAGTGTTGTAAAATTAGAGGTTGTTAGCCCTAGATATTTCACTAAAGGAAAAAATTGCAAGATGGTGGGGCATGCACAAGGGAATGACTCAAGACTGGTATCATTGTACAAGGTTACTGCACATTAAATTTGGCGTAGAATAGGGGAACAATACATTGTAGAAATATGATGGGAGAGGAAAAATAACTAAGAACATATATAAATGAATAACTCAATGGAGGCTAACACCACCAAAAGAATGGCCTCATTATTTTATTCATACATTGGTTAGGATACCAGGGAACTAGTACACCGAACAAGAACTGTGCAGCGAAACTACATAATGGACAATGTTACAACAAAATTTTGTGATAACTTTCTCATTTGAGAATGAGAACCCTATGATCAATTCATCCCTAAAGCTGATATAGGGAATAATATTTTTTTAGGAACATAACAGACAGACGGTCAAGGAATAATTATTGTTACCATGTTGCAGAGGAAACACAAGAAGAAGAAGATCTGCACAACATTCAAATAACATAGATTGGAGGAGAAAGAGAGGTGGAAGGTCCACCATTGGAATCAAAGGCATTTGATGCACCATTTAAGGTCAAGAAATTCAATATTGGGACATAAGAACAACCTAAAATGGAAAGTAATGGAGACTACTGGGATAAACAGTTGCTAGAGAGGATAAAAACATTACTGTGCAAATACAATGACATGTTTCCAAAAACCTTTACAAAGATGAAAGGAATAGCCAGTGAGCTTGGAGAGAGGAATATACCCCTAAATCCATATGCTAGACCAGTCAGACAAAGACCTTACAAGATGAATCCAGTTTATAAGAAAAAAGCAAAAGCAGAACTTGATAGAATGTTAGAATGTGGTATCACTGAACCAATGTTAGAATCCAAATGGATCAGTCCCACGGTGGTCCCAGAAAATAAAAAAGGGGGAATACGAATGTCTGTATATATAAGGAAATTGAATGATTCTTTCTTACATGATCATTTCCCTACCCCTTTTACAGATGATCTTTTAGAGAATGTGGGAGGTCAGGAAGCATATTCCTTCATAGATGGATTCTATGGTTATAATCAGATTAAAATAGATCCAAAGGATATGCATAAGACTACATTTTCTATAGAATGGGGATCCTATTAGTATACAATTATTCCCTTTGGACTGAAGAATGCACCACCTATATTTTCAAGGGTGGTAATAGCTTCTTTTAAGGATTTCATACACAAGTTCTTAGATGTATATTTGGATGACTGGATTGTTTTTAGTCTATTGAAAGATCATGTAGAAGTATTAAGACAAATTTTGGACAGGTGTAGGCAATGCCATATCTCATTGAACATCAAGAAATGTATTTTCAACGCACCTTTTGGGATACTATTAGGACATGTGGTATGTAGACAGGGTTACTGGTTGACCCTGCTAAGATTTTTGTAATTGTGAACTTACCACCACCAAAGTCAGTGCGTCAGTTAAGATCCACACTTGAACATATAGGGTACTACATGAAGTGTATCAAGGGGTATGCTCATATTACCACACCGATGGAAAAATTATTGAAGAAGGACACCAAATTTTAGTGGAACGAGGATTATTAGTAGGGATTGTATACTTTGAAGGAGAAGATGGTGACATCACCTATTTTAGTGTTTCCATATTGGGAAAAAACATTTCATGTGCATGTAGATGCATCAAAAATAGAACTTGGAGCAATTTTGGCACAGCCAGGATTAGGTGACCTAGATCACCCTATATCCTTTGAAATAAGGAAGTTACCAGAATCATAGCAGAATTAAAACACAAAATAAAGAGAAGGTCTAGCCATGGTGTATGCACTGCTGAAATTCAAACACCACTTATTGCGAAAACACTTTAAAATGTTCACAGATCATTCTTCCCTCAAATATTTAGTCAACAAGCGAGTGTTAGAGGAGAATATATAGATGGATATTATTGTTTTAGGAGTTTGATTTTGAAGTACTAGTTAAACCAATGAAATTGAATGTAGGACCATATCACTTATCAAGGATAGCCAATGGAGAAGAACCAACTAAATTAGAAGAAAACTTCCTTGATGCACAATTATTTTCAGTATAGATAGCAGATGAGTACTTTGTTGATATCATTTAATTCTTGCACACAGGAGTTGCGCCAAAGGATTTTAGCATTGTATAGAAGAAAAACCTGGTAGTTAGAGCTGCAGACTATCAATTGATTGTAGGTCATTAATACAAGCTGAGAGAAGACAACATATTGAGAAGGTGTGTGATGGAGCATGAATGAACCATTGTTCTAGAAGAATCTCATGAAGCTATAGCCAGCGGACGCTATGCAGGAAAGGATAACACATAGAAGGTATTGAGCATAGGTTTGTGGAGAAAAATAGTTCATAAGGATGAAAAATAATATTGTTAGAACTGTGATGTCTGTCATAGATTTGGAAAACCCAACATGAGGGATGAGATGCCCCTAAGGCCCCAAGTAACTCTTTAGTTATTTTAAAAGTGGGAAATATATTTTGTAGGACCTATTAATCCACCATCAAGAAGGTCAGGAGCAAGATATATCATTATTGTGATGGAGTATTTAACCAGATGGGTAGAAGCAACACCAATCAAGGATTGCAACGCAGAGACAACAACAAACTTCATATTTGAGTAGGTGATTACAAGGTTTGAATTTCCCATGATTTTGAAGAGTGACCAAGGCACACATTTTATTAACAGTACTACCATATAGATTATGACTGAGGAATTTGAAGTCTATCACCAGAAGAGTACACCATATCATCCTTAGGCCAATGGGACAATATAAGCTCTCAATAGTATTTTGGAGAATTCCTTGACAAAGATTTTTAATGTTAACAGAGATGATTGGGATTTGAAAATACTAGTAGTATTATGAGGATGCATTACTACATTCAAGAAGTTGACAGGGTAGACACTATTCAAATTGGTGTATGGACAAGAAGAAATGGTGCCATTAGAAATTTTGGTACCCAATGTGCGCATTGCAACAATCACAAATATGATAGAAATAGGTGCAATACAAGAAATGTTAAGTCAACTTATGGAACTTGAAGAAGACACAATTCTGGTAGGATTCCACCAAGAGGTGTAGAAAGAAAGGGAAAAATCCTAGCATGATAGACACATAAAAAATAAGATATTTAAGGAGGGAGATCTAGTTCTGCTCTATGACAGAAAAAATATTAGCTACATATAGGTAAGTTTAGAATGCATTGGATAGGTCCATATGAAGTGAAGTATGTCACAAATGGAGGATTTGTGCAACTAAAGGACCTGACAAGAAAATAAATGTAGGGTATGGTGAATGGTAGTCGACTAAAACTGTATAGGGAAATTAAACCTAATAACTCTTAGTAGTTGCAGCGTAGTGAGGAATCCTTGTGTATAGTGTACTATAGTAGAAGTTAGGAAAGAAAAATTACAAAAAGACATAAAAAGTAGAAAAAGAAGAAAATTTCAAAAGGAGTAGGAAGTTGGTTAGATAACAGAAAACCAAAAAAAGTAACGCAAAGAAGACAAAAAAAATGGGTGACAATAACCTATGATACTACATGCAAGACCTGACTAACAGAAATCAAACACAATGCGTCGAGGAAGAATCACCGTAGAAAATTGCAGCACACCGGGAAAAGGGACAATGATCGAAAAAGAAAACATGGTCATCAGAAAAATAAGGTGCAAATCGAACATTTACAAAATTTAAGGAAGCATACCGAAGAAGCTTTAGAACATTTATAAAAGTAAAGGAAGCATCTCTGAGAATATTTACGACATTTATGAGAGAAATTATATAACTAGAAAGTGTGCCACAAAACCCTCATTGTGAATTTGAGCATACAAAGAGCTAAGGAGCACAAAGACAAGCAATGAACAAGAGATTTTGTAGACATTAGCAAGTGGGTTTTAGCAGTAGTGGGAATATTTACACAGGATGGCACCACCAAAATTCAGAGAACTGAGAAAAGAGGCAAGAAAAACCTGAAGCAACACTAGGTCATCGTAGGAATCCGTACGGGAATTATGAGTTCATAGACAGTGATAGGAAGTGGTTGATGTCAGCACCATTCCTTCACCACATGATGAACCAATGAGGGCCAGAATGGTGGAGGAGGAGGAGGATAAATATCCTGCGATAGTAAGGATGGATATTTATCTGCAGAGAAGTGGGGAGGGACAAAACCATTATGTGTCAGAAACCCTGAGGCAACAACCCAGGGTCGAAGTATCCCACCAAACCAATGGTGTTTATACTGAGAGAATAAAATATAAGGGGCCAGGGTCACAACCAATCGTAGGGCCCACGATACAAGAAGATGTACAAATTGAAGATATAATAGGATAGTTGGAGTCTGGCATGGAAGAAGAGGAACAGGAGGTTGGTCCATCTAGTGCACAAAAAAGGAAGAAAGGATATCAACCCATTCAGAGATCCCCGCACAAGAATCCCAAGGTACCCATAATATTACCGTGCGTTCTAGAGGGGGTACATGCCACTGCAGGACTTTTGGGCTTCATAGATAAACTAAGATATGTTGACCATGATGTGTCTGACACTGAAAAATTCCTAAAATTCCGCAATAGGTTTACATGGAAATCTTGGGAACAAGGCCACTAGGAGCTTTGGTGTTGCAACTAAAGAAATGGATAGAAGGGTTGTAAAACATAGGTATAATGAATTTTCTCAAGATTCCCCACTTCGGTAGAGGGAATTTCATAATGCATTGAATAGGTCCATATGAAGTGAAGTATGTCACAGATGGAGGATCTGTGCAGCTAAAGGAATTGCAAGGAAAATAAATGCAGGGTATGGTGAATGGTAGTCGACTGAAACTGTATATGGACATTTGACCTACTAACTCTTAGTAGTTGAAGAAAAGTGAGGAATCCTTGTGTATAGTGTACTATAATGTAATTTAGGAAAGAAAAATTACAAAAATACATAAAAAGTAGAAAAAGAAGAAAAATTCAAAAGGAGTAGGAAGTTAGCTGGATAATAGAAAACCGGAAAAAATAGCGCGAAGAGATAGAAAATCTGGGCGACAAGAACCTACAATACTACATATAGGACATAAATGATAGAAAAAAAACCACAATGCATTGAGGAAGAATCACCGTAGTAAATTGCAGCACACCAGGAAAAGGGACAACGGTCAAAAAAGAAAAACTGGTCATCGGAAAAATAATGAGCGAATCGAACATTTACAAAATTTAAGGAATTTTACCGAAGAAGCTTTAGAATATTTATGACAGTAAAGGAAGCCTCTCCAAGAATATTTATGACATTTATGAGAGCACTTATATATCTGGAAAGCATGCTACACAACCCTCATTGTGAGTTTGAGCCTACACAGAGCTAAGGAGCACAAGGACAAGCAATGAACAGGCGATTTTGAAGACATTAACAGGTGGATTTCAGTAGTAGTGGGAAGATTTATGTAGAATGGCACCACCAAAATTTGGATCATTGAGAAAATTGTCAAGAAAAACCTAAAGAAACACCAGGTGATCGTAAGAACCCATACAGGAAGAACGAGTTCATAGACATTCGGAGGGAGTGGTCGATGTCGATGAAATTCCTTCACCATAGGATGAACTAGTGAGTGACACAATGGTGGAGGAGGAGGAGCAATCTCCTGCAAAAGTGAGGATCGATATTGATCCGCAGAGCACTACAGAGGGAAAAAACTATTTTGTGTCAGAAACACCAAGGAAACAACCTAGGGTCAAAGTATCCCACCAAACCAATGGCACTGATACTAAGAATAGAATGTGAGGGGCCAGGGTCACAACCAATGGCAGGGCACATGCAACAATAATAGGTAAAAATTGAGGATATAACAGGACATTCAGAGTCTGGCGCAGAATAAGATGAACAAGAGGTTGGGCCATCCAGTGCGCCAACAAAAAAGAAAGGAAAACAACCCACTCATAGATCCCCGCACAAGAAGCCTAAGGTACCCATTGTATCACTCACATTCCAGAGGGGGTACAATATACTATAGGATTGTTGGGATTCATAGAAAAACTGAGATATGTTGACCATGATGTGTCTCACACTAGAAAATTCCCATAATTCCACAATAGGTTTACATAGAAATATTGGGAACAGGGCCACTAGGGGCTCCGATGTTATAGCCAAATAAATCGATATAAGTTCTATAAAGCACAAGTATAATGAATTTTCTTAAGATTTCCCAATTTAGTAGAGGGAAAGATGTCAACAATTCCGTTAAGAAGTTACTTGCATTTCTCCATGGAGGATTTTTGTGGATGGATAGGTTGGTGTCCATCGATGTGGAGCTAATTACATTTATCACAGGATTGTCGTCAGATGGAGAGAAACCCATGTAGTACCTAGAAGATCAAACAAAGGAGAATGCACTCACAAAGGAAATGAAAAATACCTATGGGACCGATAGAGGGTCATGAGGAATAATCATTAAGAGGATTAGTGAACCAACAACCAGGATAGAAATAAAATTAATGGCATACAAACTCCTTCAGAAATGTCGCAAAGAGGAGGTCCCTGCACGAGTCGTAGGAACAAAATCCCAATGCACAAAAGGAACCATGTTAATATGGGATCCCTGCTTGGTAAATATTTTCATGGATGACTATAAAGATGCACAGGACTTGGGCACTAAACTCCACTACTCATGGTTGATAGTGTTGATAGTGCTGGTAGGATGGGGGGAGCCTACCTATTCGAACTTCTTTGATAGAGTGGGGAAATGTTGTGCAACATGGTATGAAACCTAAAGGAACACTTCAGACTCTAAATGAAGAAGCTATAATGTTAGCATATTTGCAATGTACTTGAATGAAATGAAGGAGAATATAGCCAGTAGTTGGAAGATAACTCTGTAGGTGGTTGCATAGTACCAGGGGATAGCCAAGTTCAAAGCTACAAGACACAATATGTGGATCCAGGTGTGAAAGGATCCAAAACAAGAGTGGTTGCAACTTTGATATTGAATCAACATAAAAGAAGCACACTGGGTGATCAAGGACTAGGAGGATGATTGGAAAGTCCTAGTTATAACCAAAGAGCTACCCAAGGACAAGGAAACTAAAGCAGGCTCATCACAGACATATGCAGGAGACATAATAACAGTGACACAAGGCACTAAAGCAACAGGAGGAAGTGCAACAACAAAGAAACCACCTCAGAAGAAGAAGCCAGGCCCTAATCCAATGACACAAAAAAAGGACAACGCACTAAATATGAATGGGAAGACATGTAAGAAGGACAATGTCCCAGCGTAGGAAGAATAAGTAGGGGGGGACATGGTAGAAAAATAAATTCCAATGATGAAAATCCCAACAAATGCAGGGCCACCCAAAAGGTCGTTCATACAAAAAGGGGGGCTGCAAAAGAAAGTCAAGGAATATAAGGACATCCTGAAATACACAATTACCATGGATGATGCAAAGTTGATAGAAGAGGAATTTCATAACCGCACGACTGAATAATATGAGGAGGTAGAGAACCAAAGGGAAATAATTCTATAAGACTTGATGGAGGTCAGACAGGTCCTGAAACAGATATAAGAAATACAATCATGGGATAAAGGAAAGGGACCAATGCAATGATTGACAGAGGAAGAGGACAGAACTACTCAGGACGAAGAAGAAACAATAAAAATCATAGTGCAGATAAGTCCAAATTTCAGCATTACACAGGACATGCTATAGATAGCGGAGGAAATAGTGCAGAAGCTTCTAAAAGACTTGGAACAATTGGAGTTGGTTTTAGAAAAAATACCAACGAAATCACTGTACATATTGCAATCCAGTGTCACAAAGGAGGTACATTCACGGGCCAGGGATGATTCGACATAAATGGAATTTTCCAAGGATGTTAAGGAAATGCTACAACTGACAATGTAGAAATTCTATATGGAGAAGCAGGAAGAGAAGCAGCGTGCAGATAACCTAGAAAAGAAATTGTAGGAAGTCTTCAGAACGATCTCAGAAAAAGTCCAGGAAACAAATAGTAGCACAGAAGAACATATACATATCATTGCACAGACAATCGAGGGGTATAGGAAGGAGATAGAGGAAATAAAGGAAAAAATTACACCTACAACCCCTCCTTAAGTTACAACCAAGAGAGAACAACATGAAGCTCTACAAACAAGTACGATTGCAAGGGAAGCCAAGGAAGTCACAAAATTCTTTGATAAGACTGTGCAAATATGGACTATTCTTGAGGAAGACAAGAAGGCTCAATAGTTGGATCAACAAGAAGAACAAGTCAATGTTGTAATTAAGTATTTGAAGCACCAACATAAGGTAATGAGCATCACAGAAAGGTTAAAAGGCATGTAAGAGATGAAGAACCTGTAGATGGAACTAAAGACTTCACAGAGAAATAAAAAGGCAAGGCATGCTCAATTGGATCCACTATAGGAGAAAGTAACGAAAATAATTGCAGAACTAGAATAGGCTCTTACAAAGAGTGCAAATTTGCTGAACAATCATATTACAATGCAGATGGTAGAGGTGCTAACAGAGAAATATGCACAGAAGAAAGCAAAAGGGGAGAAACTAGCAAGAAAGCTTCACAATTTGGAGAAGGTTGTGCAGGGAGCACACACCGCCTGGGTGGCTTGAGATGAGCCACATGTTAGTGTTGGGGGCTTGTTGGCACAGACCTATTTTGGGGAGAAAATCTAATTTTGGAGCGTGCATGCCATATATTGAAAAAAAGTAGCATGCCAAAGATGGAGGTAAAACATCATGCCAAAGATCAAGGAAAACCACCATGGCGCACATGCAGACAAACCTATCTATGTTAGGGTTAGGGTTTTTGGTATAATTGTAATGGCTATGGACCAATAGAGTAGTATAAATAAAGGCCTAGGAAGTCTAGTATATGTTTTTGAATGAGATAGAGAGTGGGAAAAAAGGGTTAATGAATAAGCGATTAGGAGAAGAGTGGGTTTTTGAGGGTTAGGCCACAGGTTGTGGAGCCTGGTGTGGTCTAGTCCACCTAACAGATTTTTATTGACATAGTGTTTGGTTATAATTATGGAGAATGTAAGGCATGCAACATTGTCTTTGAAGAATGATGCATAAAAGAGAAGAAGATCCAAATCTTTGTGGACCTAGCCTAGGGGGGGTGAAGCATAGTAACCGTGTTGTGTTAATGGGTTTGAATGGTTATTTTATTGTTTCTGCTATCAATTGGTTAAAGAATGGATGTTTAGCTTAGATTATTACAACACACAACATGCATGCATGGTTTCCTTGATGAATGAACAATATCTCTATATGAATGAGTAATAAATATGATGCATAAAAATAATACATGTATCACATTCCCAACACCTTCCATGAATGAAAATATATGAGTCCTGCAGTCCCCCATAAGCTATCTCGGATGAGACTGTGTTGTGCACTCTGTGTGTGGTGTTTCCTTCTGGTTTACTAGGAGGGATCATAGTTTGAGGGTTTTGTTGGAAACCTTTGAGATTAGAGCTTGGGTCAGCCCAAATTTCCAACAAGAAGAGAGAGATTTTCTTGAATAAAATAGGAAGCTCATCCAATTTAAGATTGATCACCCTGAAGTAGAGAAGACCCGAATCTAGACTAGAGCAATAGTGGGCTATATCTTGGCACTTACTAGAAAAAAAATGACATTATTAAGGGGAGGTCGTTGAGGGAAGTTTTAGCAGAGATGGGAAGCTCAATGGGAAGTGGGAAAATTTTGTTGTTGTCAAAGGAGGAATAAGAGTAACCTTCCTAGATCATCTTACATTTGGGATCCAGTTGAATCATTCCCCTTGTGGTATCATGGATTGGCACTAGGGTGGCATACTATAGGAAGGCACTCTAAAGTATGTCCTAAGGTTGGGAGGAAATGTTTCCTCTCTTAGTCGTTTGGTGTTGGAATTTCCTTCATCAAATAAGTGTATAACTTGGTTTGTTTAATTATGTTTAAATGTTATAAACATGTATTGTCTTATTTAAATTGAAAATGTGATTGCTTATGATCAATGAATTGAACCCATTAGATCTTGGAATATGTTTGTTATGGTGTTTATTTGATCTGATAAGTCATGAAAACGAACAATTAAAGATACCTTGTGTCATTATGAACCTTAAAACTTTGAGTGGAAAGTTTGCAAGATATGGAAACAAACTTAATTTACCCGGTGGTGTTAGTTCTGTAAAGTCAGGGAGGTATCCATAAGGAATGGAGGAACTCGAACACTAAGGATATCACGATGTTTACTTGAAAATCTTTCAATATATGGAAGAATATCATATCTAATGAGATTGATAGGCTTATGATGGTACTAGAGTCATCTTTCTGACTCTTGAAGACTTGTTCAGAAACCTAAAAAATGGGTAAGTCCTGAAGTTAGACCCTTAAACCAGTAGAAAATAATTTGTTGAATCTCCTCCATTCATCATCAGAGGCATCATCGTTGAGAGAAATTTAGTGTCGAGACTTATGTAAAATTCAATGACGATGATGAAGAAGTAATGATGGGATGGGAAAATTTGGTTCATCGGGAGTGACCTCGATGTGATATGGGTTGTTGGTGTCAGATATATCATCATCAAGGAATGGAAAGTTGATGAAGTGGGTGTTGAGACCTTAGAAGTCCCGAAGATGATAAAGGCTTGAGGACTGATGAGAGTTTTCGATCGATATGTAGGTGTTTATGGCTAGAATTTACCATGATAAACATTTAGGGTATCACCCAATCATGCTCCCAATTAGACCCTTTTTCCATTTTTGGTGTTGAACCCAACAGGTTATGATGGGACCAGTTACCCTTATTTAAAACTATTCTAAACTATTTTTTAATGTAAAATAATCGTATTTAAAATAATTATAATACAAACCAAATTTTAATCTAATACTAATCTAACTTAATATTTGAACTAAACTAACACGAGGGCTCAACAAAGCCACATGGAAATTAGCTCTAGCTTATGGAGACTTAGAAGAAAGATAGATAACAATTATTCTGAAATGAAATGAGAAAGAATCATAATACAATAACTCTTATTTTAACATTCTAATATATGACTTACTATAGTTATATTAATACTAAATTTGAATCCCAGGAATAATGATGTTTGTGAGTACAAAACAATAGTAATGAATAATGATGTAGATCAATTAAAGAATTACTAAAAAGATAATACTGTAAATAAAGTGAAATGATATTTAAACAATTAAATATGCTTCATTCGTAAACAAGATTCACATACATGTAATTTTATAAGTTTTTATGTAACGACGTATATGAATTCAATTGATCAACNCAATGATCAATTATATATATATATATATATATATATATATATATATATATATATATATATATGAAATGATATTGAAACACAATAAATTGAAAGAAATTGATTTTGTTGAAATATTAGGAATACAAATACCAGAAGTAGTACTAAGCATTTGCACTCTAGTTGAAAACAAAAAATCAAAATGATCTAGTCTTATATTTAAAAAGGAAAATATGAAACAACAATGTTCATAGTTTTATTTATTCCATCATAATCTGAATGTGTTTTGTTTTCCTCACACTCTTTTTATAATGAAGAGTTCGTGGGGTGTAAAGATAAAACATATTTCCTTAAAATCAGAAGGTAGATCGTGTCCAAATATATGTTTTAGAATACTTTTGACAACTTGACAAAAAGAAATAAAAGATCATAATCTTATAAAACCTTGGATAGCCAACATGCATCACGATAACTTTGGTATGCATTCCATAAGTCAGTTGTCGTTCTTTCATTTGAAACATGTACATCAAAATAAAATGTATTACTAACAGACTCACTTTAAATAAAGTAGCTACATAATCTACGATTATGTATATGTTTTTAAATAAGAAAATAAATTCAAATGAAAACAGACTACAAACAAATTTATACCTCAAAATGAAATTATTTTTCAACTAAAATTCTATTCACAACAACTGGACATTAATCTTTAGATTTGGAAATATTCTTAAGATATGAAATGATGAAAACATTAATTACCAAAGCTTTTACAACCAACAAACTTTCAACACTGGCATTATTTTTCTTCAAATCAAAGATTTGTCTCTCATATTGCTAAATCATAATTCGATTCTACAATTTTAATTATTGATTTTATAATTCTAGCTCGAGCAGATTACTTTTTAAAAGAGGTTCCACATCATGATATTTATCCTTCTAGAACCAAGCTTTAAAACCATCATGCCCTTTATCTTTAACAATAGGAGATGACACTTCTTGATTATTATCAGGTGAACGAATATTATCGGGCTTGACTTCCTTATGCACATAATGATGGAAATTAGAGTGATATTTAAGATTAGTCTCAAGATTCAACTTATGAGAAGGAAATTCTCATTTATGTCGGGCTATTCTAGGTTGATAATTGTAGAAACAGTAGGAGAAGAGACTTTTTAAAATTTGTTTCTCTGAGCCCACAAAAATCTTCTCACCAACTGCTTATTTTTTATTCGATTTTGTCTTATCTGATCCTATAAATGACTTGACATTTTGATTGTAGGATCCTAGTTGACTTTGTGACCTGGCTCTAATACATATTTATCGGACAATTTGGAATCGAGACCCTAATTCAAAAGGATGATTTTGGCTCTTTTAGAAGAGCTATAAGTAACCCAAGTTGAAACTCGTTCTGCAAATTTACTGTTATGACAAACAACTTCCATCGGATTTACTCCTCATGATTGAGCATAGGGATCTATCAATATATCCTGATAAACTTATGATATCAGTTTTGAAACACCTTCAGGAACAATTCCCTGAGAATATTTAACTACAAAAGGAATTTTCTTTTCCCCTTCGTCTTGAACTCAGACATTAAATTTTTTCTTTTGTTTTCCCAAGTTTCACCTAATTTAGACATCTTTAATTAAATAAGAATTCAAATCAACCCATGATGGAAAACGATTCTATCAAGGTTTACAAACGCTCTTTGGTAAAATTTAGCCATCTTGGAAATACTTTTAAGTAAATAATACGGAAAATTCAATGGATAGCCTATGAAAACCATTAAAATCCTGAAATGGTAATAGAATACCAATCCATAACAACCCTCATAGGTTATATGCTGATTAATTGGGTTGGTTGTCATTGATGTCAACCCTTGAAGAAAGTCCGGTAGCACAAACGTTTGGGTAATGGACCCAAGTTTTTTTGATGGATAATGGTATGAGTTTGATATATTTGTAGACAAGACTATTCTATATGGATAGTATATGTCATTCCATTTGTAGTGATATGTGGAACGTCACATAACTCCTCACGGTTAGAGAGTTATGGCCATGTGAAGTTGGAGAACCCTCATGAGTCATCTAGAAGCCCCAAAAGGTCAAAGTAGTCAAAGTGGTTGCAACGAAGAATTTATTTAAATAATAAAGTGTAGTGATGAGTGTACTATAAGTCAAAGTGGATAAAAAATAAATTATTTAAATAATAAAGTTAATGGAGAAATTGCTAAGTGGACAAGTGGTTAGAAGTGGGTTATCCCTAAAATAAGGAAAGTGGGTTAAGATGGCTAGAAGATAATTTAAATAATGAAGTGAAGTGATGAGTGTACTATAAGTAAAAGTGGATACAAAAGAAATTATTTAAATAATAAATTTAATGGAGAAATTACTAAGTGAACAAGTGGTTATAAGTGGGTTAACCTTAAAATAAGGAAAGTGGGTTAAGATGGTTAAAAGGTAACCCCTTGAGGAAGCTTCATGAAAGTATAAATAATAGGCAAGACTCTCTCATTTTAAATACTCTTGAGAATATTGAATATATACAAGTGACTTAGGTAACCAAAGGATATATAAGCCAAATTTCAGAGGGAAGGTGAAGTAAAGAAGGTTGAAATTCAAGGAAGGATAAATTATTTTGATGATGCTTTCTAAGGTATGTTATTTATAGGTCATCTCACCATTTTCACAATAACGTTTTTTCTAGAATTATTCAGACCTTGAAATTGGGAGGCCATTTAGGAAACATATCCAATTGTTTGTGATACAAATTTAATCTTTTGGGTCGTTGTAGTTTTGGAGTTACACTCCATGGAAATAAGGTTTGTGGCTAGTCCTGAAATTAGTCTAAAACATGTGTTTCAAGTAAAAACATCGTAACTGTTAAGCCCTAATGTTGGCTCATTACCCCTTAATTGGGGCATATTATATTAGTAATGTTATTTTATTTATGTCGGCTTTAGGCCATTAGTTGTAATTATACCTCCTAGTCTCCTATATATACCAAGGGGACATTTTCATTTTGAATCATCTTGTACTTGAACATTTAAGTGGGGTAAAAGGGGGTTTCCCCCTCGAAGAGGCTTATTATCTGAAATTATCTCTATTTAAAGGCATTGAGTACTTTTCCTGAGGTTTTTCCATGCTAGATTGATGTTTGGTTCTTAACATATGGTTTCAGAGCTCAAGGTCTTGGGGTTTCGCTGCTACATCTGCAACACCGTGGAATTTTCACTATAACTTTTTTTTTTTAAAGTTTCAAAAGGAACCTCTTGGAGGGCATTTAGCAGATGGATCAAGGTACGTTGGGTTCAAAATTCAGCTCCTGAGGCCTTATACTTTCGAAGATACAGCCTATACAAGATAGGGTTTTGGAATCATCCTGAAATGAGTCATTGCGGAATTTTCACTATAAATTTTTTTTTGTAATGTTTCAGACCATAAAATATGGAGGAAATTTATAGAAATTAGTAATATATCTGTGGTAAAATTTTCAGCTTCTGGGTCATCTTAAATTTGTAGATACACCTTGTGTAAGATAGGGTATCTGACTAGTCCTATTGACTAGTCTCAAGAAGGTGTTCCAAGTAAAACAAGAATAACTTCTTGCTAGAGTATCCAAATCGAGTGGGACTGGTTGCATTGGATTGTGGACAGTCTATAGTATTTTGGGTGCGAGTTTCAGAATTTGATATCAATTATTTTGTGTGGGGAATTCTATACAAGTGAGATCTCCTGGAAAGGACAAAAATTGGCAAGTTGTGAGGAAGTTACCATAAATTCCACTTGGCACATCCAATTTTGATCAGACCTGTGAAATTGCAGAGAAGAAATACCAGAGAACTACCTAAAAGAAAGTTTCATACCCAAAATGGCCAAAACTTGGGAGATAGAATAGAATAAATATTGTCTAGCAGAACCACCTCAAAATCAAGACTCAAAAGTGATATTTGGCCAACATGCCACCCAAAAAGGAACCTTCTACACCAAAGAAGCCTCCAGAAAATCCTAATTGGACTCTTGATGAAGGTGAAGAAATGCGTAGGGACATAAATGATTTACAAAAGAAGACAATAACTAAAGATGAACTACAAGAGATGATGGATTCAATGGAAGCTAAGTTGGATACTAAGATGGATTCAATGGAACCTAAGTTGGATACTAAGATGGATGGATTAAAAGGGGATATCATAGAAGTAATGAGAAATTTTGTAATAGAGAAGACACCCAAAAGTGAAAATGCATCCCATGAAATTCATGATGAGGACACAAGGAAGGTGAATCAAGAATGGAGAAACTCCAACTTTA
>ML790916.1:185210-225998 GCA_009831015.1 Picea engelmannii | reverse complement strand
AGTTTTGAAGTAGGGGATTGGGTGTTTTTAAGACTACAACCATACAAACAGATGTCCCTCAAGCAAGCCAAGAAGGATAATAAATTATCACCAAAGTACTATGGACCTTATAAGGTGTTGCAAAATATTGGTACTATGGCATACAAATTGGAGCTTCCTTCATCTTCACGAGTACACCCAGTTTTCCATGTTTCATGCTTAAAGAAGGTTATAGGTGACAAGATCCTAGTTCAAACTATATTGCCAGAACTTGACGAGGAAGGAAAAATCATATTGGATCTTGAAGCCATCACTGGCACAAGAATTCACCAGCTAAGGAATAGATCCATTTCAGAGTATCTCATTAAATGGAGGAAACTACCGGCTGAAGATTCCACTTGGGAAGATGAGTCTTTTATACAGAAGCATCCAGAGTTACTCAAGCGTTGCGGACAAAACTTGTCTCAAGAGGAGGGGCATGTTAAGCCCTAATGTTGGCTCATTACCCCTTAATTGGGGCATATTATATTAGTAATGTTATTTTATTTATGTCGGCTTTAGGCCATTAGTTGTAATTATACCTCCTAGTCTCCTATATATACCAAGGAGACATTTTCATTTTGAATCATCTTGTACTGGAACATTTAAGTGGGGTAAAATGAGGTTGCCCCCTCGAAGAGGCTTATTATCTGAAATTATCTCTGTTTCAAGGCGTTGAGTACTTTTCCTGAGGTTTTTCCATGCTATATTGATGTTTGGTTCTTAACAGTAACTTCTTCATATTAGATCCAAATTCAGTAAGAACAAATGTATTGGTTAGAGTACAGTCTGTAGTATTTTGTGTACAATTTTTAGATCCATACAACAAATATTTTGTGTAGGGCACGCTCTACAAGTTCTCTCTCTAGAATAAGCCAAAATTCAACAAGGTATGCCATTTTATCTATAACTCCTTTTTGAGAGGTTCCAAGTAGTGAAAACTCACGAATTGCATAAAATAGATTGAAGAACATTGTGTACTATTTTTAGATATTTATTCATTACAGGTACATAGTTATGATTATTTCAAGTTAGGGTTGTTGACTAATCCAAAATTAGTCATGTGAGACTAAAGTAAAGTTTTATGAAAATGCTAGTCTCTTGTTGTTAAAGTTAAGGAAGTTTTGTAGGTACGTGACCATATACATCAGATCTATTACATATCTACAAATAAGATTTGGATGATGAAATTGATGAGGGATTTTGGTTGAGGTACATGTTGGGTACATGGTTGAGACAAGTAGTTGATGAGTTGGAACATACGTGAGGGGTATAGTTTATGATGCTTGTACATATTGATAAGTAATAGTTTATGTGTATTTGATGCATGATTGGTACATATTTGGTGCATGGTTGATGCACTCATTAATGGAACAGGTTGAGGTACAGGTTGGTGCATGGTTGATGAACTTGTTTATGGTACAGGTTGGTGCATGGTTGATGCACTTTCTTATGGTACAGGTTGATTACAGGTTGCTTGGATAGGTTGTTGTGACAGGTTATTTGTACAGTTTTGATGCATGGTTTAGGCATTTTATTTATGATACAAGTTGAGGTACAAGTTGATGTATGGTACATGTTGGCAAAGGCTATTGGTATAGGATGTTACAATCTAATTACAGGTTGATTGGTATAGGTTTATAGTGGTATATCGCATAATGATAGCGTGACAATGGTTCATCATTATACTTCTACGTCATGGTGGTTGGACAGGGAAAGGAAAAGTGGTCATAGCCAAATAATGTTTGTAGTCGGAGAACATAGGGGGTTGGGGCCTCCTTCTAGTTGTAACCAGAGAATTGGGGAGTTGGATATTCCTTCAGGTTGTAGCCTGAGAAACTAAGGGGTTGGAGCCTCCTTTTGGTTTTAGATAGATACATGAGGAGTTGGATATTCCTTTAGGTTGTATCCTAAGAAACTAGGGGGTTGGAGCCTCCTTCTCATTGTAGCCAGAGAATTTGAAAGTTGGAGCTTCCCTTAGTTTGTATCCTGAGAAACTAGGGGGTTGGAGCCTCCTTCCAGTTGAAGTTGGAAAAAAAAGGAAGTTGGTGCTTCCAATTAATGTAATTCTTAAATACATATAAGAAAAAACATTCTTTGGTTTTCTCCCACTTTGGGTTTCCACGTAAAACACTGGTGTACTATGTATGTGCATGATTGCTCATTTTTTCATTGTTTATTTACTCTGCAACTAGTGGATGATAATGTTACATTGATATAACACTTGCATTTTGTCATTAAAAAGGATTACATTTCTCTATTACTGATTCAACCCCCCTCTTAGTAATCCAACAATTGGTATAAGAGCATGCTCCTTCAGGAAACAATTTAACCACTGGAAGGAGATCATGGATTATTCTGAGAATGGAGTATCAAGGTTTAATGGTCATAATGGTTTAAAGTATGATATGTGGATCAAAAGGATGAAAGTATTTTTACGGGAAAAAACACATTATATTTGGCTATCATTTGTTACAAGATATGATAGTTCAAAAAGGGCAAAGACAGCAACCAAGAAGGAATTGAAGAAGAATAACAAAATAGCAATGGATTTAATCTGAGAAGGATTACCTAATCCGATAAGAGAAAATGTTGGTAAATGTTCATCAACCAAAGAAATTTGGGGTAAGTTACATGACATATATTCTTCACCCATCATAGATTCCGAAAATGCTAAAGAAGATCCATATACAGATCAAGAAGAATTGTGTTCACTATGTCAAACAGATTCAGAAGAGGAAGAGTACATAATCACTAGAGGTATGTTGTTTTTCTTTAATTGTGAAAGACACAAACATCTTGAAATAGAATGTCGTGAGACAGAAAAACTAATTGAAAACGAAGACAATCATGAAGAAGAATTGATTATTGCTTTAGATGAACTAAGAGAAGAAAATAATTCACTCAAGAAATAATTGATGAAACAAAAGAAAAGTGTTCACATTTTTTAAGAATCCCAACATATCATCGAGAATTTAAGAACTCAGCTAGAAAAATCCAGAAAGATCGAAGAAAATATTGAATATCAAAAGCAGAATTTGGAAGCCAACATAGCAACACAGAAGGAAGAAGCATAAATGAGAGAGAAGATATTGAAAAATAATATTAAGGAAATAACTAATGATCTAAAGCAACTTGAGACAGATTTTGGTCAAGAAGAGAAAGGACTTGAAGAAGAAATAATCACAATAAAAATTCATCTTGAAGAAGTGAGAAGAACAGAAGAAGTCATGAAGTCTCAGATAATGAAGAAAGAAGAAGAGGTTAAGAAGCTTCAAGAAGAAGTTGTCACATTGAGAAGTAAAATTGTCAATCTCAACAAGAACATTGAAGAGACAGAAACATCCACATCAATTATAGAGAATGAAGAGAAGCACTCTAGGTTGCTAGAAAAAAAGAATGAAGAAAACAGAAATAGTTATGCAAAAGTACTCAAAGGAAAGAATCATGGTCAACCAGAATCTAAGAAAACTATTGAAAATACATCTTCAAGAAGACCATCCATGTTCAAGCCACAAAGAAGCTTCAATCATGGTCATGATCAGTCAAGGAAGAAATTCAGAAGGACTACACCACAAAGAATATCATTCACTCCCAGGTATGCAAATTTATTTTATAGTCATTGTTTTTACTGTATTAATTTTGGACATAAGGTTACAGATTGCAGGGATTATAAAAGCAATGTTCAAGCAAGAAATGCCTATGTGGCCCCACATGACATTGAATGTTACAAATTTCATAACTATGGACACATACCTAGTGATTATAGAAGCATGATCGATACTTCGATGAAAGAGAACACTGATATCAGATATAAGAAAGTATGGATAAGAAAACAGGAAGAAAAAGTGAACAAATACCAGGTCCCACCAATCTCAAGATTGGAAATAAAATGAAACAAAGAAAATTCTATGGAGAAAAGGATAGATGTCATATATAGAAAGGTTTGGAAAATGATTGAAAGAAAAGAAGGACAAGTAAATAAGGAATAGGTTCAAGAGATTGTACTTTCAGGCATTGTAGTGATTGATGAATCCACAGACAGAAAAAAAGAAGTCAGAGCTCAGTGAAATGATGAATCTACCAATGAAGATGATGATGAATATACCAATGAAGATGATTATGAATACACTTCAGAGGAAGAATTATTCTAAGCCATACAACTTAGAGACTGCCAGATAATATGAATAATAGACAGGGGGAGTCTATGTGTTAGTTGAGATAGACCAGAGAATCATCCTTCGATCATCTTGCATAATTTGAGTAGATAGATTCAATGCACTTCGTTAGCATATGTACAATATGATAGTTTAATCAGTTGTAGTAGTACTTCATTATAGTAAAGTGACAAATGAGTCAAAATTATGGACAGTTGTGTAGTAGAGTCTTGAATAGTATGGACAGATATGGACGTGAAATCAGTTTTTCTAAATGGGGAACTTGAAGAAGGAGTCTACATTGAAAAACTAGTTCCTAGAGAATGGTACTCTAGACTAGATAAATATTTACAATAGACAGGGTTTAGAAAAGGAAGTGCAGACAGCGACCTCTACATCAAGGTAACTCAAGATGGTATTTTATTAATTGAAGTTTATATTGATGATATTATTTTTTGGAACTACTGATGATAGGTTAAGCCAGAAATTTGTAAAGGATATGTAGAATGAATTTGAAATGTCATTACTTGGATAAATATCCTTCTTTCTAGGTCTTCAGATATGTCAAAGTAACGAAGAAATTTTTATTTCTCAAAATAAGTATATCAGAGAATTTCTAAAGAGGTTCAGAATGGAAGAATGCAAACTAGTTACCACTCCTACGAAAACCAGTTGCAAGTTGAGAAAATATGATGATTCAAAGTCTAGAGACTAGAGGCAATATAGGTCAATTAATGTGACAACATCCAGACAATATGTAATGCATGAATTTGAATAGGTGGCACTATTTCAAGAAACACCAAAGGAATCACATGTATTAGCAGTGAAGAGGATTTTCATATATCTCAAAGGAACATAAGAGTTTGGATTATGGTATCAAAACGGAAAGGATCTATCATATATTTCCTACACATATGCATATTGGGAAGGTTTCATTGATGACTGATAAAGCACCAGTGGAGCGACGTTCTAGTTTGTTGACTGTTTAGTATCATGGCTAAGCAAGAAACAAACATCAATATTTGTATCTACAGCTGAAGCAAAGTATATTGCAGCAAAAAGATGTTTTACTTAGGTTCTATGGATGAAAAAAACTTTAACAGATATATAGGTTGAGTATGATGAGCCCATTCCAATCTATTGCGATAATACAAGCACCATCAATATCTCAAAGAACCCAATGATGCACTCCAAGATGAATCACACTCCAATAAAGTATCACTTTCTATGGGAATAGGTTGTAGAGAAGAACATCAAAGTTGAATATGTGGGAACAAAAGAACAAGTGGGAGACATCTTTACAAAACCACTTCCAAGGGAAGCCTTTCAGTATCTTCGCCAGACACTCGGAGTCATTTCTACTCCAAAATGAATGCTTTTGAATGCTTATCTTATATGCCTTATATTTACATGAGGAAGCACCATAAAGAGGACAATTCGGATTGGGAGATCACTTTCAGGAAGAGTTCAGTTCGGGGGAGCAGCCCCAGATGAAAATATACCTTTTCCATTGATGACAAAGGGGAAGAGATTTATCAGATGCAAAGGTAAATGCTTGGAGAAATAGCACAGACGCATGGTTCCAGGGGGAGCGATGGTCACAAGGGGATCATAGGTGATATGACTTCAATATTGCATCAGAGTGTTTCCATCAATGCCAAAGGGGGATATTGTTGATTAATTGGGTTGTTTTTCATTGATGTAAACCCTTGAAGAAATTCCGATAGCAAATTTCGGTAGCACAAAAGTTTGGGTAATGGACCCAAGTTTGTTTGATGGATAATGGTATGAGTTTTGATATATTTGCAGGAACGACTATTCTAGATGGATAGTACATGTCATGCCATTTCCATTGGTATGTGGAACATCACATAACTCCTCATGGTTAGAGAGTTATGGCCATTTGAAGTTGGAGAACCTTCATGAGTCATCTAGAAGCCCCAAAAGGTCAAAGTAGTCAAAGTGTTTGCAAAGAAGAATTTATTTAAATAATAAAGTGAATTGATGAGTGTATTATAAGTCAAAGTGGATACAAAATAAATGATTTAAATAATAAAGTTAATGGATAAATTGCTAAGTGGACAAGTGGTTAGAAGTGGGTTAGCCCTAAAATAAGGAAAGTGGGTTAAGATGGTTAGAAGATAATTTAAATAATAAAGTGAAGTGACGAGTGTAATATAAGTACAAATGGATACAAAATAAATTATTTAAATAATAAATTTAATGGATAAATTAATCAGTGGAAAAGTGGTTAGAAGTGGGTTAACCCTAAAATAAGGAAAGTGGATTAAGATGGTTAAAAGGTAACCCCTTGAAGAAGCTACATGACAGTATAAATAAGAGGCAAGGCTCTCTCATTTTAAATACAATTGAGAATATTTAATATCTACAAGTGATTGAGGTAACCAAAGGATATCTAAGTCTAATTTCAGAGGGAAGGTGAAGTAAAGACGACCGAAATTCAAGGGAGGATAAATTCTTTTGATGATGCTTTCTAAGGTATGTTATTTACAGGTCATCTAACCATTTTCACAATAACCTTTTTTCTAGAATGATTTAAAGAGTGAAATTCGGAGGCCATTGAGAAAATATATCCAAGCAGTGGTGATACAAATTTCATCTTTTGGGCCGTTGTATTTTTGGAGTTATACTCCGTGGAAAATAGGGTTTGTGGCTAGTCCTGAAACTAGTCTAAAACAAGTGTTTCGGGTAAAAAAGTCATAACATATTGGTTATAGTAAAGTCAATAGTATTTTGTGTACCATTTTCAGATCCATAAAAAATATTCTGTGCGGGGAACACTCTACAAGTTCTCTCTCTAGAATAAGCCAAAATTCAACAAGGTCTGCCATTTTTGCTATAACTCCTTTTCTGAGAGGTTCCAAGTAGTGAAACATGGAGGAATTGCATAAAATACATTGAAGAACATTCTGTACCATTTTCAGATATTTATTCATTACAGGTACATATTTATGATTATTTTAAGTAAAGTAAAGTATGTGAGACTAAAGTAAAGTTTGATGAAAATGCTAGTCTCTTGTTGTTAAATTTAAGGAAGGTTTTCAGGTATGTGATGATATACACTAGGTATATTATAGAGCTACAAATCAGATTTAGATTATGAAATTGATAAGGTATTTTGGTTGAGGTACATGTTGGGTACATGGTTGAGACAAGTAGTTGATGAGTTGGAACATACATGAGGTGTAAAGTGGATGGTGTTCGTACATCTTGATGAGTCACAATTTATGTGTATTTGATGCATGATTGGTACATATTTGGTGCATGGTTGATGCACTCGTTGATGGTACAGGTTGAGGTACAGGTTGGTGCATGGTTGATGAACTTGTTTATGGTACAGGTTGATTATAAGTTGTTTGGATAGGTTATTGTGACAGGTTATTTGTATAGGTTTGATGCATGGTTGATGCATTTGTTTATGATATAGGTTGAGGTACAGGTTGATGTATGGTACATGTTGGCATAGGTTATTGGTACATGTTGGCATAGGTTATTGGTAGAGGCTGTTACAGGTTGATTACAAGTTGATTGGTGCATGTTTACAACAATATATATCACAATGATAATGTGAGAGTGGTTCATCAATATACTTCTATGTCAGGGCAGTTAGACAGGGAAAGGACATGTGGTTGTAGCCGGAGAACATAGGGGGTTGGAGCCTCATTCTTGTTGTAGCTAGAGAATTGGGGAGTTGGAGCTTCCTTTAGGTTGTAGCCTGCAAAAATAGGGGGTTGGAGCCTCCTTCTGGTTGTAGCCAGAGAATTGAGGAGTTGGAACTTCCTTTAGGTTGTAGCCTGAGAAACTAGGGGGTTGGAGCCTCCTTTTGGCCGTAGCTAGAGAATTGGGGAGTTGGAGCTTCCCTCAGGTTGTATACTGAGAAACTAGGGGGGTGGAGACTCCTTCCAGTTGTAGCTAGAAAAAAGAAGAAGTGGGTGCTTCCAATGAATGTAATTCTTAAATACATATAAGAAAAATCATTATGTGGTTTTCTCTTGCTTTGGGTTTCCACGTAAAAAAATGGCGCACTATGTATGTGTATGATTTCTCATTTGTTCATTGTTTATTTACTCTGCAACGATTGGATGATAATGTTACATTGATATAACACTTGAATTTTGTGGTTAAAAAGGACTGCATTTCTCTATTATTGATTCACCCCCCCTCTCAGTAATCCAACATTATATACATTCTAATGACCAAGACCATAATTCACTGTTTCTTTTTCAAATTCGAGGTAGGCATACATTTTATATTATAAACCATATTCTTTGAAACAATAAATTATTTCCAGGGTATGATTTTCACTGGCCAGTTCTTCGAGCAATTCTCTCCTATGATAGGAAATTGCATGACTTCAACAATCAATACTTCGTTCACTTCAATCTCCATATCTCCTACCTTGGCTATTTTTTCATTCAAATGTTGTGCAAATGATTTGAAAACAATCATGTTATACTCTCAAAAGGACTTAATAAAACTTACTCTCCTGACCTTTTGGAATAGGGCTGAGGATTCTTTGTCAGCCTCTAAAATTTCAGCTCCTCTAGGCTCAATCTTGACTACAGGTGCCATTGATAATGCAAATAACTCAAGATAGGATCAATTCTAAGCATAAACAGAGAACATGTATTGAAAATGAGGAGAGGATAATTGAAACTCAAGACGACAAACCCTAAAAATGTAAATGAGACAAAGAAATGGCGATATAACCTGAACATATTTCATCAAATATGGAAGAAAATTTCAAATTAATGAATGGGATAGTAAAGGTAACTCACCATCACTTCACATTTCAAGTGTAACCAATACAATATTCCATGTAGTTCATCTGGATTTCGAGGTGAATTGTCACTCATAAAAATCATTAAGAGGTTTGAGGTGGTACGTACAACACCCCTCACCCGAGGTCAATGTAATGATAATTCACAAGATCGTGTTATAATGAGGTTTATGCTCAGACTTTGAATTAATGAAAATAATAAAATGAGAACATGGGAAATGAATTTTAAAATGTCACCATTAGCAATCCAAGAGAAATCGAAATGTATAAAGACCATTACAACCATGGCTAGCAATTTTTTCATGATATATTTTACTTTGATCCTTTAAAGTGATAGGATCGAAAATCAATAGTAAATAATCCAAAGATTCCAATAAATTATTTTTGATACTTTAAGCTATGAAACAATAAAGATCATGGTAGTAAAATATTCCTCTAAGATGCCATGAAAAAGATTAGAATTAAATTAGGAAACAATAATCAATAATAATAAATAATTAACTCTCATATTCCATAATGGTGTTTAAACAAAACGTGAATTCCCATATTAGTTATTGCACAAATTCCCATTAACTTTCCCATTGAATTTCATGATGAAAATCATGAAATAAAAAAGAAATAAGAAGAGGAAATCATAGCAAGAAAGTATTGTCCCACTTTCAAAGTTATGTCCTTCAAAATCCAATTGGTGATAATTACGACAATATTTATATAATCATATGAAAACCAATCAAACTCATAGAAACATAAACATAAACAAAATAAGAGAAAATTTCTTGTTAAAACTAAAAAAAGATCTAAATTCTATATCGTTCAAAAGAAAATTTGGGTGGTTGTAGTTTGCCACAACAATTGGCAACATGTTGGGAGAATCAATTATTTTTGTTCATGAAAATATAAGAGAAAGAATATTAGATTACAAGAATAAGAAAATCCATCAATTTTGCAATATCAAAAATAACTTCTTTATGACTAATTAAAAAGATAATAAAATTACAATCATACTCGTAGTTATTCACTTAATATTTATAGAGGGAAAGGGATAAAATTGATTTAAATTAAATATACATGAGAGGATAAGATTTTAATTTGACTAATGTGCAGAGTTTTCTTACTATGAATAGATGCAATTAACTCGACTCATCTTTCTTTTACCTGGTATTGCTTCACTGTGAACAGGTGCCCATAGACCTGACGAAGTTGCCTTGATATCATGTATACATTGACCCGCTTTATGTAAACTTCTATAGCCATGACAGGTTTGTATACACTTCCCACACCTTTTGATGCTTTCAACTTACTATATATTTAATTAATTAATCACCTTTTGATCAAAATGTTTAAGATTTCAATTTGCAATGGTGAATAGGAAGTGGGGTGATATTGAAAGTAATTTTAATATATTGCATTTCATGGGGTAAAACTAAGCCTTTCATATTGAGATTTTCTAATCCCATGGTATTTATTTCAATTATAAAGGAAAATTAGCTCTGAAAATACCAAATTTCAAAGTACTTTCCTAATTAAATTTTCTTAGAAAAATATGAATTAATCATAAAGAAGCTATTATCATGATAACATAATATGAATGATATTTTTTTCTTTTTCTTTATGCAATCCAAAAATAATGATTCTCTTTATTTAGAATGCATAAATGAGAGATACGTAAAGTACACAACATGAATCTGATTGTTAATAACAAACAACAAGAAAATCAAATGAAGAAACAATCAAAAGAAAGCAACTGAGAAGAAGAAATGAAAATGAAAATGAAAACCAGAGACAAAATGAAAAAGAAAAACAATTATTATTATTATTATTTACATATTTACAAAGAGATGAACATTCTTTAGGAAAAATATGTCTTTAAGATGAGCCCATTTACAGGTAGAGTTTCCTCTACTTTGTCAAGAGTTTGTAACATAAAAGTATATGGGCCTATCTTCTTAGAAATATGAAAAAGACCTAACCAGATATTTTGAAATTTGGTATCCTTACCTTTTTCTTCATGGGATTTATCCCATTCCAGAACAAGGTCACCAACATCAAAACTCTTATCTCCTATTAAATGATTGTCAAACCATTGTTTAATGACCTTTTGATGATTGACATATGTTTGTTGATCTTTATCTCTCACCTCTTCTAAATTGAAATTTTGAGCTAAGCACCTGTGTAAACTAGAGCAAGATTCTTCTTGGAAAGATTGCACCAATTTTGATGAAGGTAGGGAAATATGCGGGGGTAGTATGGTTTCTTTCCCATATACTAAAATACAAGGGGCAGTTCCTATTGATTCCTTCTAAGTAATCCTATCTACCCATAAAACATAAACAAGTGTTCTATGTCAATTCTTATGATTGTCAACAATAGTTTTCTTAATGATTTTCAAAAGGTTTTTATTAGTTGATTTAGCTTTACCATTACCTTGTGGGTAGTAATTAGAAGAATATTTTAATTCCATACCTTTTTGTATTGAAAATTTAGTAAGAGAAGCAACAAAAAAAAACTTGCATTGTCAAAAATAAGTGTGCTCAGGAGACCAAATCTAGTAATAATAAATTGTTCAATAAAGGATAATATCTTATCAGCAATAACATTTTTTAATGGAGTGTCCTCCATCGATTTTGTAAAGTAATTAGTTGGAGTAAGAATGTATCTATGTTGTTTGGAAGAATTAGGAACAATATCACCAATTATATCAAGACCCTATTTCTCGAATGGTTTTTCTATGATTATAGGCCACAAAGGTAATGTTGCTTTCCTATCTCTTCCAGCTAATGTTTGACATATTTTTCATTTCTGACAATAGGCATGTGTGTCTTTGAATATAATGTTGGCCAGTAATAACCTTCATGTAATTTTTTTTGTGTGTTATTGTCTCCACTGAAATGGCCACCTCTTGGTCCATTATGCAAGTCAAATAAAAATTTATCAGTTTCATCCTTTTCTAAACATCGAAGCAACACAAAATCATAATTATTTCTAAACAAGATTCCATTGATAAGCTACTATTGATTGGATTTTAACCTCAATGCACATTTCTTATTTGCATCTACATGTAAAGGTGATGTACCCTAAGTCAAATAATAAATGAGATCTAAATATTATGAATTTGATAAATCAAGGGTAGAATATACCTGTTTTAAATATTATGACACTTGATTGTTAGAACAATAATCAGACTATGAATCAATAGTTTGAGTAACCAACTTATACAATCCTTGACCACGAACAATCTTTGTTGGTATTATCTCAAGATCGTATTCTTGAAGCACAGTAACCCAATGGGATATTTTTTCTCCAAGATATTTCTGTACCAACAAATTTCTTATTACAGAATGAGGAACAATCACTTTGATATGAGGCTTCATTAGAAAATGCCTAGATTTAAAAACTGCATAGGATTTCTTTTCTACATCATAATATTTTAGGTCAGTGCCTTGCAATCCTGAACTATTAAATTCTATTGGTACTTTTGCATCCTAATCTTTTTTTTTTGTTAGCATGGCCGCATATGAATCATTAGAAGAAAAATTATATAAAGTAAATTCTTTATTATAATCAAGAGAAAGCAAAGAAGGAGCATGAATAATAGCTTATTTAATACAATCGAAAGTTTGTTTTCCTATTTCATTCCATTTAAAGATAGTATTATTATTTTTATCATATTCTGCAAAGGCAAAACTATCTGTGCAATATCAGCAACAAAATGCCTCACAAAGTTGTTTTGTCCTAGAAATGATTGCATTGATTTCTTATTGTGAGGTAATGGAATTCGAGATATATATTTTATTCTAGAATGTTTGATTGTAATTCCTTCTTTGGACACAATAAATCCTAATAAGTTTCCCTCTTGAAGTGCAAAAAATGTTTTTTTAGGATTAAGCAAGATTCCATATTTTCGACATCGTTCCAAAATTTGCTTTAAGTGATGGATGTGATTTGAGCATGTTTTGGAATAGATAGTAATATCATCCAAATAAACAACAATAGATTTATTAACTAGTCCTTTAAAATCAACCTCCATTTCCCTTTGAAAAGTTGCACCGACATTTATCAATCCAAATGGCATTTTCTGATAAGCATATGTGCCCCATTTGGTTATAACTTTTGTTTTGAGTCTATCATTTGGGTGCAATAGGATTTTATTGTACCCAGAAAACCCATCGATAAAGGACATCATTTCAGAGCAAGAAATTGATTGATGAATCTGTTCCATAGGAGGTAATGGAAAATTATATTTTTCAGAAGCCCTATTAAGGTTTCTAAAATCGATGCAAATTTGAATGTCATTGTTATTCTTCCTAATTGGAACAAAATTAGACACCCATTTGGAATTCCTTACTGGAAAAATAATTTTAGCTCTTAATAATTTATTCAATTCAACTTATATTTGAGATTCAAGATTTGGATGAATTTTCCCAAGTTTTTGTTGAGCATGTTTTTCCTTAGGAAACAGAGGAATCATATGTTGTATTATTTATCTATCAAAAGTTTTTTAATCATCATACGACCAATAAAAAACATATTTATATTACTTAAGAAGACTTATAAATGCATCTCTCTCATATGGTGTACACCTTAACCCAAAGTTGACATTTTGTGGTTTCTGATCTATGCCCAAATTAATGATCTCAAAATTCATAGTTGGACTATTCATTTTTCAATTTGTAGACTTTTAAAAATTTTCTTTGATATCATAAAAATATTCTAACTTAACAACAGATCTAGGGATAATATTTTCTGACTTGATCTTATTACCTGAAAAATCTTTATTCAATTCATGATCATGTGCATTTTCATCAATAATGTCATTCTCATAGGTTCCATATGAAGTGAGAAAATTAATTATATCTTCATCAATGTTAAAAAATCGCCAATTGGTGAAATTATTAGGGACACAAGGTCTAAAACTTAATTTGATGGAAAACGTATCAAGACTAAAATCTTCTGGAGGAATAAGTTTAGAAGAAAGTTTGCTAAGAAATTAGCACTAGCATTTTGTAATCTTGAAATAGGAGTGATATTGAATATAGAAAAATTGCAAATAAGGTCCTATACTAACTTTTGGTAATTCTTAATATGACTTGAAACACAATGAATTGCATTTTTTACCTGTTAAATTTTATTTCAGAATCACCCAAAAGCAAGATATCATGCATATTCATTCTAATATCTTTTTTAAGACCATGTACTAATGCTTCATATTCAAGAAGGCTATTAGTACAATGAAACTCAAGTCTACATGTGAGCATGGTATTTTCTCCATTGGGATTAATCAAAATGCAACTTGCACCAGCTCCATCATTAGACTTTGATCCATCAAAATGTAATTTCCAAAAATGATTATTTACATATTTATTTACAAAACTATATGAAAAATTTACACAACGAGAAAAATGGGTTTGAGAAAAATTTTCAATTTCTAAACCAAGAGACATTTGTTGAAAAGGAGAGATTTGAGCAATGAAATCACCAAAAAATGAATCCACAGAATAATTTCCTATAATGCCATTAGTGAAAACTTTAGGTTCATTTTCACCATCTAGATCAGTAACATTAAACTTCATATGTTTTTACCTATCAACCTTGATCTAATTAGGCTTTCAGTTAAAAGGAAGCTAGCGCTGTGACCAATCTATAGAGAAATATCCATTAAGTTTTGCAAACCATTCTCGGCTTAAAATTAAACCATAGGCATCCAAAATACCAACAATAATGATATCTATGATTTGAAACACTTTATGATTGGACAACAATATAATAAGAACATATTTTAATTCCCATGAGACCTTTACCTTTGTTTAGTCTAACTACACAATCTATATAGCTGATTTCTGTGGATGGTCATTGATTTTAAGACAAACTGAATAAGGCATGATATTTGATGATGTGCCAGAATTAGCTAAAAAATTATGTACATTTTTATTAAAAATTTCAATAGTAAGCAGAAATAGAGGAGTATGATAATTGGATCTATCACCAATCAAAATTGCATCAATTTTCCTATTAAATGAAGAATTCTGGATGACTACATCCTTTCCTTTATTTTCTATTGTAGTGGTAGGAAAAGGTGATTTATGAGTAGTACCTAAGGCTTTTAACAAACTCTTTTTTTGAGATTTCATCTTTCTCAATTCAAACAAAGAGATTTTTCTCTTGTGTTTTTCATATATTCAGTAATATCAGACTATTAAATTTGGGTCATTTTGCAACATCTCTTTCGATGCTCTTGCGACATTATGTCATGGATGTTGAGACAAATCTTGTCTCTCCCAAACATCGCTTCATGTGTCATGGAAAGTGCGACGAACCTGAAAAAAACATCGCAAGAGTGATGACCCAAGGAAGTTGTCGCAAGCCTGACAACCAGCATTGGTCATCGAAATAAAGAAAACCAACAGTTGGTGTCACACGAGCAACAAAGAATGGATATCTTTGCAAGAACAAAAAAGATGGGATATCGTCACAAGAGCAACAAGGGAGGACAATAGCCACAAGAGAAACAAGGAAGGGAAATCATCGTAAGAGTTACAAGGTAGGGATGTCGTCACAAGCATGACAAAAATGGGATATCGTCGCAAGAGCAACAAGTTAGGGATATTGTCACAAGAGTGAAAAGGTAAAGATTCTTGCAATGGATCAGATATACGATCGACGAAAAGGATATCATCGCAAGAGCGACGAATGTAAGGATTCTTGCGATGAATTATATATACTATCAATAAAAAATATTCATCGATAGTATAGCTAAATCGTCCCAAGAATCCTTAGACGACATATATTTATTTAAAAATAAAAAATAAAAATTGATTCCCTTATTCATAGAATTTCTATCACTTTGAAATATTCTTATGTAAACACAAGAGTTTGAATGTGGTAATGTTGGTGTGTCATTATTAAAAAGTTGTTTTGAAATTTGTATATTATTAGTACACCATAATATAAAATAAGGAAACTACTGAATAAAAAAAATTATAAAGGAAAAGTATTGATATGGTAGAGACCCACTATCACTCAGATGAGTTCATCATGTCTCCCAATTTAGAAGTCACCACCACCATTACAACTACCACTAATGCAAAAACTTCCATGTTCTTGACAAGTGATTTTATGGCCATGGAGATTCAAAAATAACAAATAGGACTAATAACACTTTATAATTGTTCATAGTGAAATTCCTTACAACATAATTACTATAAAAATAATGAAACCACTAAACTACAATTATCATTTTTCACTTGCATACATCACACAAAGAAATTTTACACATTAAAGAAAAATTACAAAACTCGCATACATTATACACAAAAGTCTTGCAAATATATCCAATAAATTGATTACACAATTTCTAAAATCTTCAGTTCTGATAAAATGTTGTATACAAAAAATTCTTGCAATGTATTCAATAGAGTGATTACACACAATTTCTAAAATATACAGTTGTGATAATGAACTATGTTTTTGATTGTTTCTCATAACCAAATCTCCATTTTTTTGTTGAAATAATGTAACGACCCCCTTGTTATGACTATCGGCGAAGTAGAAAGTGCATATTTTTTTGTGTGTGTTTTAGGTAGGAAGGCAACGACGACACACAGTTGAACCACACAACCTAGTGGTGAACACAATAAATCATATTAGGCAACAGATAACTATGAATCCATGCACTAACACAAGAGAAAGTGGGCGAAACATGTTTAAACCAACAAATAGAAACGTCTGCCCACCCGACTCAAACATGACCATGTTTGCAAGCTAAAGGAAAAAATCCACCCTCCCGACACAACGACCTCGACAGCTAGTAACTAGAACCTCAATGGCGTGCAACCAAACACATGGAGGCATTACATCCCAAGCACCAACAACAACTACAATGAACAATGCCCGCAACGGGTAGCACAGACTTTGTCCAAGTTATTATTCGCCTCTATCCATTAGGGTGTGCAAGGATCCCCTCCTCAGGAATCATTCAGTCACCCGGTGATAGGCACAAAAACAACCGCGACACAACAACCTAACAAGACTAGGGACTCAATATGAATCCAACATGCTAGGAGCCGTAGTAACTGACAAGAGACTACACCTACGTAGCCAAGCAATGGATCGACAAGACGCAGATGACATCGCTCAACAATTTGCGCAAGCTATTAAACAACTTGACAACCACCATAAACCCTATTTGTTAAGCATGATGTCTAAGTGTGAGTAGTGAACTAATATAAACGCTATTTATTATCATAAATGTGACCCAAAAATGCGCACCATTAAAAATGTTACTATTATCACAAAAGTTATCATGAAGGTGAACTTAATATATTCGCTTAATAAAATCAAATACGCTTGGAAACAATTATACATTGTCTAGACTATAAGTGAACTACCTAGCAAAGGTGAATTATGAAACATCGTTGTGTAACAATGTGTGATTATATGATCATATAAACGCGGTGAAATTATCATTGTAATTTAATATGTGTAACCATATGATCCTTATGATCATAGAAATGCAGTCATATAATTAATATAGATTCATAGTCACATAGTCACCTTACAATTGTGTAGTCTCCCAATCACACATTTATATAAATTCGCAGAGTTTAAACATGATTTTTCCATCTAATAAAAGGGAATCACTGTCTAACAAAGAATTAAAAATTAAAAAGGAAGTTGGAATAAGTATAAATGTCATGAATATTTACAGTCGTACAACATATTTAAAATCAAGTATAAAGTTGCTACTAGACCATGAGTGCATTTAGTTGTCTACTGAATATTATATTGTTGGTGTAAGATATCCCTACAATGCATAAAATCACAGTCCTTATACTATACAAATTTCACTGTCATAGAATCAAATATATATAAGATCGTTGTTATCAATAAATCTTGCACATAAACTAAAATGTTGTCTATCATGAACTTTAAAAAAAACATTGATATTAAAATAAAAAATGTATATCCTTCACATAGAGGCGCTTGCCCTAAAATAGAAACATTGTCTATATCCCAAGGTAAAAACGCTTCCATTACTTGTAATAAATTGTTGTCCGGCATTAGAGTAACGCGGAGTAACATGCATTCAAGTAAATGATGTCACAAGGGATATGGGTAATCTCTCGATTAAAATACATTAAAATCGTAGGGTAATGAATGGTAATGTTGGCATATTTATAGATGAAACTGCCTAGCAGAAAACTGTTATTGCCATAGGTAAAAACATGGAATCATAGAAAAAGGTAAATGCACAATGTTTATTAGTCAATGTAGTAAATACACAACCTCTATATTAAGGTGAACGCAGACCATTCAACCAAACACAGGAACACAATAATTTTTTTCTAATGGCTATCGATTACCCATAACTGCATATTAAATATTATATTGTTGAAACAAATGCTATCACTGGTATGTACAGTTTTTCCATCTATTAATATGATTATTGTTGGTGTATTACAAATGTGAGTTGCAAAGTTAATCTCTGACGTGGCTGTCAATTAGTTCATTAATCACAGGGCTAGACAATGATGTTGTTGTAATAATACAATCTAGCAGTATTAAAACATTATGTATTAAATCACTATGTACTGAAACAATAAGTAAAACAAAAGGGCTATCCTTCCAGTCAACCCTGTCATAATGATACATATAAAAAAAAAATGCAAGTATTCACCATTCCCGTAGGTAAAAACGCCATCCTAAAGGAAAATCGCAGGCTATGTAAACAAGAATGCAACGAGATGTCATTTAAAGAAATTCTTGTGTAAGTTATTGAAGCGTTTACACAATGAGGGTAGGGGTAACACCAAGGAAGTTATTCTTCAAGGATTAATTAAAAAAAAGAAAAAAAATGAAATGCTTGTTCAAGGATTAATTCAAAATGTGTGTGCCACATTCTAAAGCGATTACACAAGGGATCATTTCAACAGTAATAACTAAATAAAATTTGGGCTCATTTAATGTCCTTTCAATAAAACGAAAATAAGTAGAAGATTGCAGCAAGAAATAATTAATCATAGGAGTAGAAGATACACCAATCAGATCAAGGATTAAACATTCAACGCAGATTTTATCACTCACACGAAGGCACAAGATTAGAGATCAACCGTGAGCAATCAACAAAGGTAGAGAGTTGGGCAAAAAAGGCCTTCACTCATCATCCACACACAAAAAAGTAGAGCATTAGGATATATAGGTCTATTAACACCAAAGTGACGACCGTCGATCCATCTCCTAGTCGATTGCTCAGGCGTGGACTGATGATCTAGGGATGGGGACAAAGTATAATGCACAAACTCTTCACAATAAATCAATAAAACCAACAAGATAGTCACAACATTCAGGGATCAATTTCCAAGAGAATCAGTTCAAGAAGTAAGCTTAAGGCTATGGTGAATTTAATTTCTCGATTAAAATGCTAAGTAAAACACTTTTTTTACACAATTAAAAGTACATAAATGAAATCGTAATATCAATAGTAATCTACCATGCAAAATAAAAGCATGTGTATCGTTACCCAAGGTGACTTCTCTGAGTCCTTATCTTGCACGCTCCATGAAGCTCCTGCTTTCCAACCGATGAGACTTCACCGGTACCTCTCAGCCAACGCTAGGGGTACTCTTCTTCACCCTTAGCCCCCTGAGCCACAAAGGGGCAACGTAAACCAAACCAAAGAAAAAACTAGCTCCCAACTCGCCTTGCAAGGCCGACCTACCACTCCTCACCGAGCTGGGTATCCCAGCTCCCACAAGATAAGTCAGTCAAGTAAAAAATTATGCAGCATAGCGTTACGCATAAAGGAAGAGATCCATCCTCCTCCTCCCCCCTCCTTTATATAGAGTTTCTAAGTCATTTCTTTCCCAATTTCCCATTTAATTTAATGTTCAATAATTTAATTCAGAAAAATCCTCCCCGTACATGTGTCACCCATCCCCTTCGTTGCACCAGAAATTAATTTTATTAATTATTTAATTATTCCTATTTCCCTCACTTACCTAAAAGCATTCCTAGAATCGCTCCTAGGTGTCCCCATATTCCCTTACACATTTTAATGACTTACCCCCTTACTAATTTACTAGTTGAGTTCAATTTAGAAAGTTCTTAAAGGCAAGATTACTTAGTTTCCCTTTTTCCCTTAGTTTCCTAATTCATTTTAAGTTTCCCTTTTTTCCCTTTTTAACTAAAACTCAAATTAGCAAGTGTAGAAAATTACCTTCATTTTTCCCCTCTTTCCTTTTAATTAATAATTTTTAATTAGCATATGTAGAATAACAATCAATCCCTTTTAAAATTTTAATCCCTCAATATAATTTGATTTTAATAAATTAATTGAATTTCTTACCCCCTTCTCGTCACATGTTTAATGATTATTATTATTATTATTTTAGCATAAGTAGCACTTAGACCTAGATTTTATTTTCCTAGGTCGGGCGACATTTTATTAGGGAATTTTTTTTTTTTTTAAATATTTCTTATCACATTATTCATTCTAAGGCCATCTAGGTTTATTCACTTATTATTTAACAATTCGACATGTCCTCCAGGATGCACTAGGTGATCCAAGGGTGCCACTCGCCTCATTTTGTTTCCCTTACGCAATGTGCCCTTCAGGATGCACTATGTGCTCCAAGGGTGTCACTCGACCCTTTTTGTTTCCATTGTGCGACATGCCCTTTAGGACGTACTACGTGCTCCAAGGGTGCTACTCGCCCCTTTCCATTTCCCTTATGCGGTGTTACCTTCAGGATGCACTACATGCTCCAAGGGTGCCAATCACCCCTTGACTGAATTGGTAGACATCAAAAACCACTGGAGTCAATACTTTGCTAGGTGATCTTGTAGGAGACTAAGGGCCTCTAAGGAATAAGGCCCCTGCCTTATTGTGCACCCTTATAATAATCATGAGCGACTGTCGTAGTCTTCCCTCATGACATCGCGGGTCTTCTTGAACTAGGTAATCGTTAACCTACAATTTGAGCCACGATGAGAGTGCTAGTAGGCTATGGCAGGGATTCTATCCACAGCTCTCCCTCAACTTCTTTTGTTATCGTGTGTGACTACTCTACTCCACATGTGAGTCTAGTCGGAAAGATATTGTCAGACTTCATCATCAACAAATCATCTCATAAATAAAATCCATAATCATAACATCTAATCAGATGCACATATGTCATATATACAATCAAACCCCAATAGTCCACTCCATGACTCAATCTAGAGTCCAAAGGTTTCATCGATGCCTCAAAAACCTCGACGTCGAAATCCTGCACACTTAGGAGAACCGATTCAATAGCACCTGTCTAAGTCGATACAACAAAATAACATATAATCACATCCATAATGCCTCATAATCATAATCAACGGCCAATAGTATAATAATTCGGATCACTTGCAGGCAAGTGTCCTCAAAGAATAAGTTCACTCAGCGCACACAAGAGTAGGATGTTACATACACCCCCCCCTCTTGGTCTAAAGTCGTCCTGAAGTTTCAAAGTATATAAGTGTCAAAATAATGTGTATCACAGTGTCATGAGTCTATCTATCAAACAAAAATGAAAACTATTGGCATATATCATATGCGTCCTCCCAGGTTGCCAAGTGCGGACTATATTTGTCCCATTGGACCTTGACCTAATCTACGGTTCGATGTCGTAGATATCAAATGCGATGATCAATGATGCAGATCAGCCCAGTCGTGAGTGCCCCCTCATCTTGATACCTGCAAGGAACACATGTCAATAACATGTGTAGGATCACTAATATAATTTCTCAAAACAGATACGTGAAAAAAATCATGCATACGCCTCAAAGAATCAGGCAAGTCTAGTTGATAATCCACGGGCCCCTTCCTCTCCACAATCCCAAAAGGTCCCACAAACCTAGGAGAGATTTTAGCCTTCCCTTCCCAACTTGATCAAACTCTTATGCGGTTTTACCCATAAGAAGACTTGATCGCCAGCCTTGTAACTACGGTCGACATGATGCGCATAGGAAAAACTCTTCTGTCGATCCTACGATTCTTTGATCCTTTGTCTTATTGTTTGCATTTAATATTCCATTTCTTGGATTTCTTCTGGTCCCACCAGGACCCTATCCTCAAGCCAATCCCAACTCAAAGGCATCTGACATGGTCTCCCATAAATAAACTCGAAGGGTTCCATCAAAATGGTTCTTTGGTAACTCTTGTTATATGTGAATTTTACCAGTGGCAAGAATTCTTCCCAATGCTTTTGTTGGTCCATCATGTACATGCGCAACATGTCTTCCAATATTTGGTTTGTTCGTTCGGTCTGCTCATCTGTCTCTGGGTGATACACAATACTAAAGTTAATTTGGGTTCCCAAGGCCTCTTGGAAACTAGTTCAATCTCGTCTAGTAAACAACGATCCTCGATCAAATATAAAACTCTTAGGCACACCATGCAGCCTCACAATCTCATTGATGAAAACTCTAGCTATGTTAGGTGCCTGATACGTCATACGCATAGGAATAAAATAATCACTCTTCGTTAGAGTGTTGACTACCACAAAAATCGAGTAGTGTCTCCTTGCCATCAGTGGAAATCCAATAATTAAATCCATCGAAATGACCTCCCATTTCTATTATGGAATAGTGTGTGGCTATAGTAATCCTGTTGGATGTCTATGTTTAGCTTTCACCTGCTGACATTCTAGATATCTGGCCACATAGTTGACTATGTCCACCTTCATTTCTTTCCAGAAGAATAAGGGTTTAAGGTCATCCCTCATCTTCATGACTCCTGGGTAAGCCATGTACAATGCTTTGTGAGCCTCGTTTAGGATCAAACTCCTCAACTCGTCATTTGGTGGCCCATAAATTCTATTTTTAAATCTCAAAAGTCCATCTTTGTCCAATGTAAATCCTTCAAATCTTGGTACCATCATTGTGTTTTATCCGCTAAAATCCTTGACCACTTTGTACCAGTCATCCAATCTCCTCTCCGATGACATCCCAGGTAACTCCTTCAAAATGATGTCTGCAAACTCTCTCACCACTGGAAGTTGTTCTAGACCTCCCACTACTCCCTTCTTGTTTAATGCAAAGATCGCATAAATATTACATCCCTTGCACATGCTTTTTCGTAACTGCAAGGAAGAGATAAATCGTAGGGAAAATCCCTGGTTCTGACCTACAATCAGGCATCTGTGTCCCTCATCATCGACCAAGGTCAATCATTTTGTCTTACAGTTGAGAATCCCATCATGCGATTCCAACCAGTCCATACTGATCACTATGTCATAAGATCCTAAGATCATGATGTACAGGTTGGCCTTGATAAAATACTCTCCCAGGGTAAGGGTACCACCTATAAATTTTCCTCCAACCTTCTGTTTGGCTCCTGAAGCCATCTCTACAAAGATAAACTCATCATGTTTGACTGCCTTTACCTTAATCCTCTTTAGCACTGCACCATAAATGAAATTCTTGGTATCACCGGGATCTATCAAAATACTAAGGGTTTGGTCAGCGATGATACCTGATGTCTCGAGAGAAATCGACTAGTGCTCTATCTAGCATCTATTCTCTGCTACATGAATCCGATGAGCCTTGCCCAAATCTCCCATGGTAGTGGGTCCGACTGATCCAGATGCTCTAGTCCTCTCCATTGGGTAGTTGCGCTGGTAGTGTGGCTCCCCACAAGTACAACAACCCCTCTTTGGTATAGTACTCCTAGGACCCGAAGTAGAAGCTGAAGTCCCACCGATCTGGAATCCTGGTCTATTTTTCTGAATAGGCCTAAACTGTTGTTGTTGCGGTCGACGCAGTTTTTGATGTTGTGGTCCCTGATAAGGAGTTCGTTGTTGAGGATTTTATTACCGAGGTGTAGTGAAATTGGATCCTCTATGGAAGCCATAATATCATGGCGTATGTCTAGCTAGTGTGTGATGTTGCTAGGCACCGGATGACACCTGCCTTGCCGGTATCGCTAGAGTCCTTCTCTAACCCCTACTAAAAAGATCCTCCTTTTCTATGAGGGTCTTCTGGATGACATCATGCAAGGTCTGAGGCATCAAAATCCTAACCCTGGCACGTATGCTAACATCAAGTCCAAACATGAACCTGTTGACCTTATGTTTCTTGGTATAAAGGTGTGGAGCATACCAAAGAAACTCCACAAAATGTGCTTGATACTCGAGCACCGTATGACCACCCTATCGAAAGGTGTTGAACTCATTGAGATGACGCTCAATGAGTTCCTCTGATACGTACCTCTCTTGTAATCATTCCTCAAACAATTCCCATGACATGTCGTCGATGACTACGTTGATAAGTGGCAGGAGCATCTTCCACTGTATAAGAGCGCTCCCCCTTCAGTTGAAAAACCACCATGTGGACCTTTAAGTTGGAGGTTGTAATCATGAATCATGAAGCACATCGCCTTGGTCTATAGTCATGCCTCGATGACGTAGCCATCTGTGGCACCTGAGGACTCAAGAACTCATCTCTCTCGAGTTCTCGGTGGATGCTAATGATACTGGATGGGGCACACTGTTGACCCTCAAGGGTACATGCTCACTGGCCTCACTCAGTATAGATGGTGAATCAAGGCCTTTTGACAATCCCTAGAAGGGCATTGTCAGACCATCATCGTCCCTTACAATAATCGAATCCAACCCAAGGAATTGTTCCTCCCCTTAGGGGTTAGACTCCGAGGGCGTGGACAGTTCTGGAGGCGTCGCACCTCCTTCCACGACACCATATTGCGACCCTTAGTGACATCCTATAATCAAGATCACCGCATAGACACGAATTTGTTTTCAATCAATTCTAGGTTAAAACTCAAGGGTTTATTTCACTAGAAAGCATGGTGATCCACAGTCGCAGGGTTGCACCCCCTCTGATACCATGTGTAACGACCCCCTCGTTATGACTACAAGCGAAGTAGAAAGTGAATTTTTTTTTGTGTGTTTTTTAGGAAAGAAGGCAACGATGACACATAGTTGAACCACACAACCTGACGATGAACACAAGCACACAGATTAGGCAACAGATAACTACGAATCCACACACTAGCACAAGATAAACTGGGTAAAACATGCATAAACCAATAGATAGAAATGACTTCCTTCTTGACTCAAACATTACCATGCCTACAAGATAAAGGACAACATCCACCCTCCTGACACAATAGCCTCGACGACCAATAACTAGAACCTCAATGGCCCACAACCAAATGCATGTAGGAGTTACTTCCTAAGCACCAACAACAACTACCATGAACAATGTTGGGCAACAGGTAGCACAGACTGCGACCAAGTTATAATTTGTCTCTATCCATTAGGGCATGCAAGGATCCCCTCCTCAGGAATCATGTGGTCGCCCAGTGATAGGCCGAAAACAACTGCGAAAAACCAACCTAACTAGACCAAGGACTCAATATGAATCCAGCACGCTAGGAGTTGTAGTAAATGACAAGAGACTACACCTATGCCCACAAGCAACGGGTTGACGTGACACAGATGACATTGCTCAACAATTTGCGCAAGATATTAAACAAGCCGACAACCACCATAAACCCTAATTGTTAAGCATGATGTCTAAGTGTGAGTAGTGAACTAATATAAATGTTATTTTTTATCATAAATGTGACCCAAAAATGTGCACCATTAAAAATGTTACTATTATCACAAAAGTTATCATGAAGGTGAACTTAATATATGCGCTTAACAATATCAAATATGCTTGGAAACAATTATACACTGTCTAGAGTATAAGTGAACTACCTAGCAAAGGTGAATTATGAAACATCGTTGTGTAACAATGTGTGATTACATGATCATATAAGTGCAGTGAAATGATTATTTTAATTCCATATGTGTAACCATATGATCCATATGATCATAGAAATGCATTCATATAATTAATATAAATCCGTAGTCATACAGTCACCTTACAATTGCGTAGTCTCACATTCACTTATTTATATAAATTCACAGAGTTTAAACATGATTTTTCCATCTAATAAAAGGGAATCACTATCTAACAAGGAATTACAAATTAAAAGGGAAGTTGGAATAAGTATAACTGTCATGAATATTTACAGTCGTACAACATATTTAAAATCAAGTATAACGTTGTTGTTAGACCATGAGTGCATTTAGTTGTCTACTGAATATTATATTGCCGGTGTAAGATATCCTTACAATGCATAAAATCATAGTCCTTATACTATAAAAATTTCACTGTCACAGAAGCAAATATATATAAGATAATTTTTATCAATAAATCCTTCAAATAAACAAAAACGCTATCTATTATGCACTTCAAAAAAAAATGTTGATATTAAAATAAAAACTGTCTATCCTTCACATAGAGGCATTGACCCTAAAATAGAAACGTTGTCTATCTCCCAAGGTAAAACACTGACATTACTTGTAATAAATTGATGTCAGGCATTAGAGTAACACGGAGTAACAAGAATTTAGGTAAACGTTTTCAGAAGGGATATGGGTAATCTCTCCGTTAAAATACATTAAAATCGTAGGGTAATGAATGGTAATGCTGGCATATTTATAGATGAAACCGCCTAGCAGAAAATTGTTATTGTCATAGGTAAAAATGTGGAATTACGGACAAAGGTAAATGTGTAGTGATTATCAGTCAAAGTAGTAAATACATAGCCTCTATATTAAGGTGAATGCAAACCATTCAACCAAACACAGGAACACAATAAAATTTTGCCAATGGTTGTTGATCACCTAAAGATGCATATTAAATATTATATTTTTGAAACAAATGCTATCGTTGGTATGTAGGATTTTGTCATCTATTAATATGATTAATTCTGGTGTATTACAAATGTGATTCACAGATTTAATCTCTGACATGGCTGTCAATTAGTTCATTAATCGCAGGGCCAGATATTGATGTTGTTGTAATAATATAATCTAACAGTATTCAAACGTTATGTATTAAATCACTATGTATTGAAATGCTAAGTAAAAAAAAAAGGGCTATCCTTCCCTTCAACGTTTTCATAACGATACATATATAAAAAAAAAATGCATGTATTCACCATTCCCGTAGGTAAAAACACCATCGTAAAGGCAAATCGTAGGCTATGTAAACAAGAATGCAATTAGATCTCATTTAACAAAATGATTGTGCAACTTACTAAAGCATTTACACAACGAGGGAAGGGATAAAAACAAGGAAGTTATTCTTCAAGGATTAATTCAACAGAAGAAAAAAAACGAAATGTTTGTTCAAGGATTAATTCGAAATGTGTATGCCACATTCTGAAGCGATTACACAAGGGATCATTTCAACAGTAAAAACTAAATAAAACATGGGCTCACTGGATGGACTTTCAAAAAAATGAAAATCAGTAGAAGATCGCAGCAAGAAACAATCAATCGCAGGAGTAGAATATATGCTAATCATAGCAAGGATTAAACCTTCAACGCAGAGTTTATCACTCACACAAATGCGTAAGATTAGAGATCAACCATGAACAATCAACATGGGTAGACAACTGGGAAAAAACATCCTTCTCTCATCATCCACACAAAAAAAAGAAGGGCATTAGGATCTATAGGTCTATTAACACCGAAGTGACGACCATCAATCTGGCTCTTGGCTGACTGCTCAGGCGTGGACTAATGATCTAGGGATGGGGATGAAGTATAATGCACACACACTTCACAATAAATCAATAAAATCATTAGGGCAGTCACAACATTCAGGGATCGATTGCCAAGGGAATCAGTTCAAGCAATGAGCTTAAGGCTATGGTGAATTTAAGTTCTTGATTAAAATGTGAAGTAAAACACTTTCTTTACACAATTAAAAGTACATAAATGAAAGTGTAAGATCAATAGTAATCTACAATGCAAAATAAAAGAAGGCGTACTATAACCAGGGATGATTTTAAGGATGGAAATTTATTTTAAAATGTAGAAACCTTGGAGAATTTTACTAATCCTTCATATGCCAACTATAAATGTTTGGCAATATTTTTGTAAAAATATTCAAATTTCTAAGGATTTTATATAGTTTTTATAAAAAAATTGTGATTTTTAATGTAAAATAATTTTATGCTATAGAATTTGGGCGAATCATTTTTAAAATAGAGAATCTCTTTTTTGGAAAAACCATGGAAAATTAGACCATGAGCGAAGTTTAGCCCCTAAAATCATCCTGACCATAACTCAAGGTGACCACTCTGATTCATTGTCTCGTGCGCTCCATGCAACTCCTACTTACTGATGGATGAGACTTCACTGGTACCTCCCAGCCAACACTAGGTGTAATCTTCTTACCCCTTAGCCCCCCAAGCTGCAAAGGGGCCACACACAAAAAACCTGAGAACAACTAGCTCCCAGCTCTCCTCGCAAGGCCGAGCTACCACTCCTTACTGAGCTGGGTATCCCAACTCCCACAAGATAAGTTAGTCAAGTCAAATATTTTTCAGCGTAACGGTTTGCATCAAGGAAGAGATCCATCCTCCTACTCCTCCCTCCTTTATATAGAGGTTCTAAGTCATTTCTTTACCAATTTCCCATTTAATTTAATGTTCAATAATTTAATTCAGAAAAAATCTCCCCATACATGTGTCACCCATCCCCTTCGTTGCACTAGAAATTAATTTCATTAATTATTTAATTACTCCTATTTCCCTCACCCACCTAAAATAATTCCTAGAATGGCTCCTAGGTGTCCCCATATTCCCTTACACATTTGAATGACTTACCCCCTTACTAATTTACTAGTTGAGTTCAATTTAGAAAGTTCTTAAAGGCAAGATTCCTTAGTTTCCCTTTTCCTTTATGTTTCCCCCTTTTTCCCTTAGTTTCATAATTCTTTTTAAGTTTCCCTCTTTTCCCTTTTTATCTAAAAATCATATTAACAAGTGTAGAAAATTACCTTTTTCCCCTCTTTCCTTTTAATTAATAATTTTTAATTAGCATATGTAGAGTAACAATCAATTCCCTTTTAAAATTTTAATCCCTCAATATAATTTGATTTTAATAAATTAATTGAATTTCTTGCCCCCTTCTCGTCACATGTTTAATGATTATTATTATTATTATTATTATTTTACCATAAGTAGCACTTAGACCTAGATTTCATTTTCCTAGGCCAGGTGACATTTTATTTGGGAAATGGTTTTTTGTTAAATATTTCATATCACATTATTCGTTTTAAGGCCATCTAGGTTTATTCACTTATTAGTTAACGATGCAACGTGCCCTTCAGGATGCACTAGGTGCTCCAAGGGTGCCACTCACCTCAGTCGGTTTCCCTTGTGCAACGTTCCCTTCAGGACACACTACGTGCTCCAAGGGTGCCACTCACCCCTTTCCGTTTCCCTTGCGCAATGTGCCCTTCAAGACACACTACGTGCTCCAAGGGTGTCACTCACCCCTTTCTGTTTCCCTTGCATGACATTCCCTTCAGAATGCACTACGTGCTCCAAGGGTGCCACTCACCCCTTGAATGGCTTGGTAGATATCAAAAACCCCTAGAGTCAATACTCCGCCAGGTGATCTTGTGGGAGACTAAGGGCCTCTAAGGAATAATTCCCCTTCCTTATTGTGCACCCTTTAGAATCATCGTGAGCGACTATGGTAGTCTTCCCTCATGACATCATGGGTCTTCTCGAACTAGGTAATCGTTAACCTACAGTTCAAGCCACGATGAGAGTGCTAGTAGGCTATGACAGGGCTGCTATCCACACCTCTCCCTTAACATCTCTGGTTATTGTGTGTGACCCCTCTACTCCACATGTGAGTCTGGTCAACAATTTATCATCAGCCTGCATCATCAATGAATCATGTCAGAAATAAAACCCATAATCATAACATCTAATCAGATGCACATATGTCATATATACAACAATCAAACCCCAATTATAACAACCCTAGTTAAATAATTAATTGTCATAGTTAAATAATTGTTTAAAGTATATTAAGTTTAATTAATTAATTAATTAATTGTCCTGAATTATTAATTGTTTAATGTATATTAATTGACTGATTGATTAATTAATTAACTCATTAAATATTTGGGTAATGAATTTAAGTTCAATAAATTTTAATTTATTAAAAAAAAACTTAACATATTGAAGGATGGAACCATTAAGGAGAAGGGGATAAGGTGGTTGGAATTGAATGGAGATCTAAGGTGGGTGATTCTTAATGAAAGGAAGAATGGGGAAGGGGGTTATGAGGGAGAAACACAGTCGGGAGAAAGAGACTTTTGCAGGGAGAATTATTTTCATATTAGGAGACTGTATTGGGGATTTTTTTTTTTAAGGGACATTTTGGGGGGGAAGACTAGAAGACTGTATTACGGGTTTTGGCTGGAGAAGATTGTGGAAGGACTGTTACAAGGGGGTACCTGTTGCTGGGATTTTTGGGCTTGAGGGCCAAGAATCCTTATGGAATCCTGGGGCTAGGGAGCCGGAGAGGCTCTGTTCTGTAACGACCCTGCTTAAATAGATGTATAGGATTATTAATTATAATTAATTTAATAATCTAACTATCCTAAATGTTAACTAAATAATAGTTATTTCTTAAATAATATTAACTAATTAATTATTATTAATTACTTGTTCATGTCTGTCAAGGACTAATTAATTATTAATTGACTCATTAATTAATTAAGTAAAGAATTAAAGAGGTTAATAAGTTTAATTTGTTAAAGACTTACGTATTCGGGAAGGGATAGGACATTAAATATAAGATAAGATAATAAATATGAAAGGATAAGATAATAAATAAATGGATAAGGAAAGTAATGAAGGAGCAGGAGTCGGTGAAGGGGGAATATGACCGGGAGAGCCTTACAGTGGAAGGAATTATTTTGGGGAGAGGATTATCATTCTACGAGGAATTTTATTTTGGGGGTTCTCTTGGATTTGTAGAGAGGAGAGTTTGAGTTCTGTAGTCGGGAAGGATTGGTATAGGAGGCACCTGTTTGCTGGAGGTTTTGGGCACGGGGCCAGGATATCCATATGATATCCTGGAGCTAGGAAGCTGTCCTAGTTGGCCAGGTGGAAACAAGGTTTGGGAAGTGTTTGACACTGTTCAACAACGAACAACCAGATCGACGGGGGAATTAGCATCAGACCAAGGTATTTTAAAATTATGTATTTGTTTTATTCTGTTATAAAATTAATATTCGTTGATAAAGTTAACATGTGTATGTGCTAAATTAAAAGGAATTATTGAATTTTTTGAAATCAAGTAAAAGTTATTGTTATGTTTGTGGAATTAATTAATGTTAAATGTATTCATCTACTACACATGGTATCAGAGCTTCATCTTGAAGCACTGGGGCCTTAAGGGCCAAGTTCCCAACTCCAACTCCAACTCCGCCTAACCTGCAAACCAAACACATAAATTTTAACACAAATATAAAAATAAATGAAATACATATTGAAACTGTAAAAACAAATATCATAATAAAAAAAAACAAGTATAAGAGCAGCTCTTAATACAATAGATAGATATTTCCTCTTGAATAGAGTGTGCACAACCCCTACTGCATATCGACATACTAAAACAAAGCTTTAATTACCTCCAGTGAAATCATGGCATCAAAGTGTTCTTTCTCTTGTACCAACTGCTCAGTTGTTGTGCATTGATAATCTATAGATGCAGTCAAAGGATCTCGCACCACATGTTGTAATGCAATGCTGATATTTTTCTCCACTACATCAATTCCAGTCACCCGTGCTCCCATTCTTGATAAAGGCTCACAAAGAAGACCACCTCCACAACCAACATCAATTATTCTCAATCCTTCAAAAGGCCTTGAACTATTGGGATCTTTTCTGAAGTGTTGACAAAGTGTTGAACAAATGAAGGAAATTCTAGTAGGGTTCATTAAATGCAGTGGCTTGAAAGGCCCTTCATGATCCCACCATGTGTCTACCATGGCATCGAATTTGGCAGATTCGGCGGCTTTCAAGGAGCTCTTGAAGGGCACCTTCTCATTACCAGCACATGATGCATTCAAATTGGCAACATTTGCCAAACTTCGTTGCTAGGAGGTTGTAGGCTCGAATCCATTTCCACACACTGGGAATCCACTGACAAATTGCTCAACCAAGGAGTTGTTGTTGAAGATAAAATGAGAGCATTGATGTGTTAATCCACAGGATTTGGATCCCCTAAGCATCGCCATTGCCCAAAACGTACCAAAATAACCACTAAGTTCCTAAATATGCACACAGTAAAAATTAAATAACTAAGGAATTTCCATCCCTAATGTGATTTAGGAAATGAAGTTAGCACTATTGTTGTTGTCTCCATAGCTGTATTAATGATTTCTCAAACCTAATTCATGTTGGACATCTGTAGAAAACATTTGCAAGCGCAAGATTTATATATTTATGTATCAGAAGACCGATTGGTTATCTGCTACTTAAATCTTGGCTCGTGAATATAAAAGAACTGTACATTACATGGTTAGGATTGTTTTTCTTTTTGGGTTTTTGATATCAAATTGTCTGTAGCCTGTCTGATTTTGCAAACCCAGATGCTGAAATTATCACCCTATCCCCCAAGACTTTCATGGCCACAAACAAATTTGTGTGTGAAATTTTCTACAAGGATTTTCAGGCAGAACAAAACCTGCAATTTCACAGGTGGGGGCATAATCTTCCCTGGAAGCTCAGGCAGGGGACTGCTAAAGAAATCAGGAGGAGTGCTTATTTGTGTCCAGAACCCACCTTTGTACTCCACAATCCATCCACGGCTCTTAGAGACCTCATCGGTATAAATAAACATTTTGCAGAAAGCATGGAGAAATATGGAAAGCTCATTCCAAGACTTGTGGTACTGGAGAATATGGATGCGAGTGCATTCTTGCTAGGTTAGCGAGCTTCAGTTGCAAGTGTTGATTATTATCAATGATGTGAGAATACACAATACCCAAACCCACCTGCTAGGTGGCAACAAGAGGCTGGCTTCAAAACCTCAGATACTTTCATGGAATGAAATGCTAGAAAGTACAAGCTTAGTAAAATAGATATAAGTAGAGGAGATGGATATCATGAACTAGTCAATTCCTAGACAGACAGACATACAACAATCAACAATGAAATGGGCTCAGCCAAGAATCAATAGTAAATTCATTTCTACCAAAAAAAAAAAACCATGTAGAGTGGAAAGATATTGTCATTACCTGCCATACAAACACCCAGAGAACAGTCTGAGTTGACTGAGCTTTTCCACGATCTCTCACCAGTGCGAATTTTGCTTAAATCCAATCGATTGAATACCAAACCACGCACACCAGGCACAGCCAAATTACGGAACTCAAAATATAAATACACCAGGCTCATACAGAGTAGTTTGCTACGAAAGAAAAATAAAAAACTTTCCAGGCAATAATTGGAAAAATAACATGTAAATCACACAAATATCATCCAAGCTTTGCACAAGCAGTCCAACCTGCTGCACTATTTTCACGAACTTTACCAAATCAAACCTATCTTCAAAATAGTACTCGTTTTGTTTCGGCTCACAACATCCATCTCACCGCAAATCCTCCAAAGATACCAATGATTCTATACTTAGTAGCTCTTCAGCACCCCCGCCATGCACAAAGCCATGACCATACCAACACTAGCGCACACGAGGCCACGAAGAGGAGTCTTGAAAGAGATGAGAACCTGGGGGAGGGGGCATGTGGGCCTCATGCGAGGACCCACGATGTTGATTTCTTATATATGTAGTATTTCACGAGTAAATTTATTTATTTTTTTTTTATTTAAAAAAAAAAACTCTAATTGTTTTAATTTTTTTTATTATTTTAATTATAATTATTTTAAAATAAAGTTTCATAATTATTTATTTTAATTTTAAATTCTTAAATTAAATTGGTTGGTATCAGAATTATTTAAGTTAATTTTAATTATATGTAGTTAATTATAATTAAATTGGTTAAGTTAAATTGGTTAAATTCTTAAGTTAAATTGTTTTAAATTAGTTTAAAATTTTAATTAATTTCATTTAATTAGGTCGTTACACATGCTAATTTAACCAATTTAATTAAGTATTTTGTCTTTTTAAATGAGTAAAAAAAAAAAATTGAATTATTTCACTTAATTAAAGGGTTTTGAACCCGCGACCCCCACCAAGTGAAGCGCCTTAAAAAGAACACTAACACCAACGCGCCCTGATAAGTCTTTACAAATAAATTCTTTTATTTATTTAGATTAATGGTAACACTATCGGGATAAGAGTAGTATTATTATTAGGAAGATACAGTATGAAGATTAAGACTAACTGGCTTATTACCTAACCTATTGATCCGGAGCCAGCTAACCGAGATGAATCATAATTAGTGAATGCACCGAAAATCAAGGTAAAAGCTTATTTGGCGCCGCTAATCTTTGTATTCCAAGTATAAACTCTGATTGTCCAAGCATCAGGTTCACAAGACCATACACACAATTCGTCGAGCCGAGCGCCAAGTCCCTCCACTCCATTCCACCAGTCAAAGTCAACGCTAAATCTCAATGTAGCAATCGACAATGCCAACACTACGCACCAAGGAAAATCTCCTGAGTCAAGCATCGAAGGATATTTAGTTATAAGAGAAAAGTTAAAGGGGCTTAGACTAGGACAAGTGGGAAGGAGGCAACATATACACTAGGAGAGTAAGCATAGGAAGTGGTGAGTATGGTGCAAGGCTAGCATAGCTACAGGGCAAGGGAACCAATATTTGTTTTCATAGGGTTGAAGAAATCAAGCTTAGATGCTTAATCTTGACCCTAACCTAGCCAATCCCCTAAAGGAGTAATGTCTGTTTACAGACAAGTAAAGAAAACTTACGCCTAACCTTGTTTCTAGTTTAAGTAGAACCAGTTTGAAACGTCTTGGAACTCACCCTGACAACTTTGGTTGATGTAGGTTAAAGCATACAATATGGTCATGACTCGAGGGAGTTGAGGCAGGGGAGCATCATCAAAAGCACCACCAACACCACCAATGCCACCACCACCATTGCATGAACTAGCTCTCATACTGCGCTCATTGGAAGCCATTAATGAGACTTTAAAGGGGCAACAACCGGCAGGGACTGAAGTGGAACCCCCACCATATGGAACGGGTAATCCAGAAGCATCAAGGGATTCAGGGGGAGGACCTCCACCCAAAGACATCACGCGAGAATTAAAGAAGATAAAAATTCTAGATTTTGTTGGGGGTCGCGCCAGTGAACGTGCGGAAGCATGGTTGGAAGGCATGACAAGGTGTTTTGCCTTAAGGGACTATGCATCCAACTCAAAGGAAAAGATCATAATTTTTCAGTTAAGAGACAGTGCCTTGAACTGGTGGGGCAACCTGGAAAGACAAATGCACCTTACCCTAGACACAGTATCTTGGGAACTTTTCGAGGAGAGGTTCCAAAGGAAATATCTACCACCATACTACGAGGAACAACAGGTAGGGGCATTTCATGCCTTTGTACAGGTAAACAGAACTGTAGAAGAATATGAGATCAGATTTATGGAACTGGTCAAATATGTTTCGTATATGGATAATAACCAACGACAGGCAGAGTGCTTCATCTATGGATTGAACCCTAAGATAAGAGCTATGGTGCAGATGTGGAAACCATCTTCAGTAGCGGAGGCAATGGAAAATGTGCGTTATGCGGAAGAACACATGAACTTAACTGGGGGTACAAGATCGACATTTCCGCATCGCCCTGGATTCGTAGGGAAGGCCCCGAGGACATTTCCTAGGGGAGGGAGCTCAAGGCCACCTCCATATGGTAACAGAGTCACATAAAGGACAGTAGTGGTAGGGATTTCGATGGCAATGAGTGCAACATCCCGTTCATCACCAACAACGCAGACAGGTCCACGACCATCTCAGGGATCAGCTAGTAGGGGCAGGGGTTCCAGGGGAAGGAACTCATTTCAGAGACAGTCACATAACAGTGCACAAGTTCAATCTCGTGTTACCTATTGGGGGTGCGGAGGACCCCATTACCAGCGTGACTGCGCAGAGTTACAATCAGGGTTCATGCATAGAGAAGGAAAGGCATCGATGGGGAGATCAAGTAGCATCCACCAGATTTACGCAACGGTTAATAACTGCCAGGCCGAACATCAATCCACGGTGGTGGATTCATCAAGTATGTTAAATCATATCAATATTAAGATTTTTTTTTATTCTGGTGCGACAGATAGTTTCATTTCACCATCTGCATTAGAAAAGAGTGTTTTGGAAGCCTACGAGCACGATGACTTTAAACAAGTTGAGATGGATTCGAGGGAAAAATAAGTGGTATGACCTAGTGTTGATAATTGTATAGTAGACCTGGGAGTGTGTACTACCAGGTTGAAGGTATACGTCACTACTCTCGGGGCATATGGCCTAATCATTGGAATGGATTGGTTAGCATCTCACCGAGCCATGGTAGATTGTTTCGCAAATAAGGTGCTTTGTGTCGACGATGAAGGAAGACCAGTAGAGATCCAAGGTGTACAGAGAAAAGTGTCGTTACTCTTTATATCAACTATGAAGGTTAACCAATGCTTGAGGCAAGGGTGTCGACTTTATGTAGTGGAAGTAGTGAATGAAAGGAAGGGACCCTCTGATGTTTTTCCGAACGAGTTACCAGGGTTACCTTCTGAGAGGGAGCTTGACTTTACCATTGAGCTAAAACCTAGTGCAGAACCAATCTCCAAGACTCCGTATCGGATGACAGCGCCAGAACTTTGTAAATTCCAAATGCAGTTGAAAGAGTTACTAGACTAGGGCTAATAAGGCCCAGTGTCTCACCTTGGGGCACATCGATAATTTTTGTAAAGAAGAAGGATGGATCCTTATGACTGTGTATAGACTATAGGGACTTGAACCGTGCTACAGTGAAAAATAGGTACCCAATGTTGCGAATAGATGACCTCTTCGATCAGATGAAAGGAGCAACGGTATTCTCAAAGATTGATTTGCGATCAGGGTATCATTAGTTAAGGATTAAGGAAGGTGATATCCCAAAAAATGTCTTCCGAACTCGGTTTGGACATTACGAGTTTGTTGTAGTACCTTTCATATTGACCAATGTGCCAGCAGTATTCACGAGCCTCATGAACGACATATTCTGGAAGTACTTAGACCGTTTTGTACAAGTATTTCTAGATGACATCCTCATCTATTCCAAGAATGAAAGAGAACATGAGGAACAACTACGAGCAGTGTTGTCCTGCCTTAGGGAGAACAAATTATATGGCAAGTTGTCAAAGTGTTCCTTCTTCTAGAAAGAGATCCACTATTTAGGTCATATCATTTCCGGCGAAGGAATCTCAGTGGACCTAGAAAAAGTAGAGGCCATTATGGTGTGGCCAGTGCCGAAAAATGCCCATGAGGTAAGAAGCTTCATGGGACTAGCAGCTTATTACCGGAGATTTGTGGAAGGATTCTCAAAAATAGCGAAACCCGTCACCACCTTGCAATGCAAGGGGGTCATGTATGAATAGACAGAAGAATGTGATAGTGCATTCATTGAGCTTAAGAGGTTACTAACTAGTGTGCCAATTTTACGAGTGTCGGATATGGAAAAGGACTTCACAGTCTGCACGGATGCCTCGAAGCAAGGGTTGGGGGCCATGCTAATGCAGGATGGAGGAGTGATAGCTTATGCGTCAAGGAAGTTGAAGAAACATGAGGAGCTATATGTGACTCATGATTTAGAGTTGGAAGCTGTAATGCTAGCTATGAAACTTTGGAGGCACTATCTGGTTGTGCGAAACTTTGAGCTCAAAACGAACCATCAAAGTTTAAAACATCTCTTCACTCAAAGAGATATGAATGCCATGCAAAGGTGATGGAGTGAGTTTATGAGTGAGTACGATTTTTGTATTTCGTACATCAAGGGAAAGGAAAATGTGGTCACATATGCCTTGAGTAGGAGACCACGTATCTTCTCCTTGGTAACCTTAAAGGTCAATTTGAGAGAACATGTGGTGACACAACTCCCAGGAGACAGTTGGTATTTAAAGGTTACTTCAAACCTCTAGAGCGGGAGGTATTTAGACCCAAAGTATGAAGGATATATTCTGGAAACAGATGGACTGTTAAGATATCGAGGAAGGATGTACATCCTTGAGAATGGGGATATTTGAAGCATCATACTGAAGGAAGCCCATAGAGCACTTTATTGTGCTCATCTGGGTGTGAAGAAGATGTATGAAAATATGAGGAAGCTCTTCTTTTGGGTAGGCATGAAGCGCGATGTAGTCCATTTTGTCGCCAAATTCCTAGAGTGTCAACAAGTGAAAGCCGACCACCACCACCTAGTAGGCCTCCTACAACCACATGATGTTCCTATGTCCAAATGGGAAATCATCTCTATGGATTTTGTTGTGGGGTTGTCGCTCACATCTCATAGACACAATGCCATTCTTGTGATAGTGGATAAGTTAACCAAGAGTGCTCATTTTATTCCGGTTAGAGACACTTACGATGTCACTGATGTGGAACATGTGTTTGTAAGTGAGGTTATCCATTTGTACAGGATACCTAAGAAGAACATTTCAGATAGGGACTCCAGATTCACTTCTAGGTTTTGGACAAGTTTATAGTCAGCATTGGGGACTCAGTTGAACTTATGCACAAATTATCATCCTGAAACAGATGGGAAAACTGAGAGTAAATCAACTCATGGAAGACATGCTTAGAAGTACTTACCTGTTGGTTGTGGAGCCTGATTATCTTCCTGATTTAGAGGTCTTTTGCTTTCAGCCGTGTTTATACCCCATGAAGTATTTACACCCCAGAATTATGTACACTCTTCCATGCGGGGGAGTGCAAAGGGGGGGTACCCCCTCTGCGGGGTCCAGGGGGTCTGGGGGCATGCGGGCCCCCGAAGCAAAAATTGCCTTGTAAAAGTATATTGTAATTTCATTGTAAATCTGGACTGTTCATTATAAGGTCGCAGATCTAACGGTAGAGATTATGTTAGGGTTTTTTGCCCTAGAAGGCAACTCTCTTTTATGAGGGAAATGTATTGCAGTGATTGATGATGGTGAATATTGTATTCTGAGAGAGGAGACTGTGAGAGAAAGAAGAGGAAGTTACAGCGGGTTTTGCTGTAGGTTGTATCCCTTCATTTGCTGGATAATAATAAAGGAAGGACCTGGCAATTTCTCTGGTGGACATAGCCCACACTGGGTGAACCACATAAATTTGTGTCTCTCTTGTATTGTGTGTCTTCTATGTTTTGTTTCTGGATTTTTTTTATTTTATTGCTCCACGGTCCTGTTTTTCTAACATTACCTTTGGTAGATTTTACCTACAATAACAATTTTCATAGTTCCATCAGAATGCCACCCTATGAAGATTTGTATGGGAGGCCATGCATAACTCCATTGAGTTGGGATAGACTAGAAGACCGAGTAATAGTTGGGCCAGAATTGATTCAAGAGATGGAAGAATAGGTGATTCAGATTAGGCAGAGACTAAAGGAAGCACAGGATAGGCAGAAAAGCTATGCGGATGTACACAGGACCGACCGAAGTTATGAAGTGGGAGACCAGGCTTTCATTTGTATCAAGCCTAATAAGAGTACCATATGGTTTGGGAAGGGGAAAAAGTTGTCACCTCGATTTATAGGACCATTTAGGATGCAAGAGAAAATTGGACCCGTTGCATATCGTCTCGTACTTCCACCTCACTTGCATAAAACTCATAATGTATTTCATGTATCTGTTTTATGTCATTATGTTGCTGATGAATCACATAAACTAAATTGGAAGGAATTGCAGGTATCGGACGTGGGAACCCTCACGGTAGAACCATTATGCATATTGGACCGTAGAGTCTGACAGCTCAGGAACCGTCTGGTAGACCAAGTTAATGTCCAGTGGGACAAGTATAGTCCAGGATCTGCTACTTGGGAAGACGCCGAGACACTATGACGAGACTATCCCTCACTTTTTTGACCACCTCGAGAACATGTTTCTCGAAGGTTGGGTGTATGTAACACCACCTTTTGACTTAGAAAACCAGGATTACCTGAGGCCTATATACTTATTTTTCTAGTCACAATGAAACTATTAAGTGATACACCTAAACTTTAAATGTATGAACTTTTATGAATGATTAAATGTTATTGATGATGATGTATATGATGCGACATATTGTGAGAATGTGAATTTAATGAATGTTTAAATGCTATTAGGATGATGTTGGATATGAAGAAATCTATTTTGGGTAAATGATAATCTTATGAATGGGTGTCGAAATTGAATTATGGGATATTATGAGATCTATTTCTAACTGGAAAACTTTGATGTTAATTTATCAGTACAGGGATACCAAATTGAAATGATGACAGTATGCAATTACATGATGATAATTCATAGAAATGTATGAGTTTGTGTTACAGACTAATCTATAGGTTATGGGCTATGAAATAGCCAAGGGATAATGATGATGAAAGTGGATATCAGGACCACTAACCGAGAAGCATTATGGTATGGATATTGCATGTGGAATTTATATTGGTTTGGATGCATCGCTATGATATGTGGACCAGTGCATGGTTTCAGGTGATGACACTGCCCAAAACTGAATAAACGATGACAAAACCCCCAGCAACATGGTGCCACTGTATATTCCATTGTAGGGTGTCGACCCTAGTTATGATTAGGAGGGGTGGAGGCATTTCTCACCGTGTATCCTCTGAAACCTGAAGTCATGGGAGGATGGTGTTAGTTCACGCTCCCCAAGATGTGTGATGATGACTGTCAGATGCCTACTAGGGAAGCTTGGTCGAGATAGCGACACTTCCACTTACGAGTTCTATTTGGAGTTAGGTCAATAT
>ML790916.1:171477-185160 GCA_009831015.1 Picea engelmannii | reverse complement strand
AGGTTAGGGAGGAAGGATGAGTAGTAATAGTTGAGAAGGTATGGAGATCTGTCTTGTGGTGGAATTTAATGTTTTCCTTTCAAAAAAAAAAAAAGAGAAATGTGTATATATGAATATTCATTATTACGTAACTAAACCACAGTTGTTTAAATAAAATTGTTGAACCGGATAATAGTAATTAAAGGATTTCTCAAACAATTGATTGGTTTGTTGTCTTTTATAAAAGACTAGTCTTACTGACTCGATTGGATGCATACATAAATTACTAAAGGATGATAGTTTTGATTATTAGTACATGCACGAGACTTGTATGTACTAGCTACACATGCATTTCTTGTACATATACACTAGTATGTATGAGTTTTCTTGACTTACTTACTGATAATGTCGGTTACTTGTTATGAATGTGTGAACCATGTTTCTTTTCCTTTGTACCATAAGATACCTTAACTTCGGGACGAAGTTTCCTGAAGGATGGGTGTATGTAACAACCCTGCTTAAATAAATGTATAGGATTATTAATTACAATTAATTTAATAATCTAACTATCCTAAAGGTTAGCTAAACAATAATTATTTCTTAAATAATATTAACTAATTAATTATTATTAATTACTTGTTCATGTCTGTCAAGGACTAATTAATTATTAATTGACTCATTAATTAATAAAGTAAAGAATTAAAGAGGTTAATAAGTTTAATTTGTTAAAGGCTTACGTATTCGGGAAGGGATAGGACATTAAATATAAGATAAGATAATAAATACGAAAGGATAAGATAATAAATAAATGGATAAGGAAAGTAATGAAGGAGCGGGAATCGGTGAATGGGGAATATGACGGGGAGAGCCTTACAGTGGAAGGAATTCTTTTGGGGAGAGTATTATCATTCTACGGGGAATTTTATTTTGGGGGTTCTCTTGGATTTGCAGAGAGGAGAGTTTGAGTTCTGTAGTCGGGAAGGATTGGTATAGGGGGCACCGGTTTGCTGGAGGTTTTGGGCACGGGGGCCAGGATATCCATATGATTTCCTGGAGCTAGGAAGCTGTCCTAGTTGGCCGGGTGGAAACAAGTTTTGGGCAGTGTTTGACACAGTTCAGCAATGAACAACCAGATCGACGGGGGAATTAGCATCAGACCAAGGTATTTTAAAATTATGTATTTGTTTTATTCTGTTATAAAATTAATATTCATTGATAAATTTAACATGCGTATGTGCTAAATTAAAAGGAATTATTGAATTTTCGGAAATCAAGTAGCAGTTACTGTTATGTTTGTGGAATTAATTAATGTTAAATTTATTCGGCTACTACATGTTCCTAGCTGGCTGGGTGGTTAGACGGTTTTGGGTAGTGCATCAAGCAGAGCATCAGGCAGAGTTGCAAAATAGTGGTAGCATTAGTTAGAGGTATGTATTTTCATTTTTTTGCTGTGTTATATAATTTATTATGATCTGCTGATAAAATTTAATTAAGATGTATGGTTATATGTTGGTTATGAAATTGTGAATATGTTAGGATAGTATTTCTCTAATTTAATTTATGTTTTATAAGGCTCTGTAGGAAGAGACCTTACACATGGTATCAGAGCCCTAGTTTAAAATCTGGGGTCAAGGGCCTACCTACCCACCCATCCTCTTGACTCAAGGCTAAATGTTGTACCTTATGATCCTTAATCAACCATGAAAAAACCTGGGCTTGCAACCTTGAAACGGTTACATCCCTTTAACAAAAATATATATATAACCTGTAGCCTGTTAACAACCAAAATAACCCAGAAAACCTTAGAAATTGTTGTAGCTAAAGGGGTAGGTGGTACAAAAGAGCCCCAAAATGTATTTAATCTATGAGAACCAACACTTGTTAACCTATAACCTATAAGAATCCTCATAAATGATAGATGATCTTTTTCTTTATAAAAAAAAAATCAAGTGAGATTTTTTCTCTTTTAAAAAAGAATTGTTTTTTTTTTTTTATGTATATACAAATCTACTTAAAATATTTTTTTATTACTACTTACTTTTCTAAATAAAATTGGTATTATAAAAAAAAAACGAACCTGTAAACACTAGCCTAAAGAAGTTGTCAAAGGCCTTTTCCTTCTCAGGCGCACGAATACAAGCAAGCTCCTCAAGTCCTTGTGGAAACCCACCCCAAAAGCCAGCTCTGACACAGGGCATGGAAAATAATGATTCAACCTCAGACTAGAAGTGGGTTCCTCAAATTTGGAATTGAAATAACCAGCCGACAACCCCAAGCTCCAAGATATAAGTTTGAGCAATCTGAAAGAAAGATTCTCCACGGCCTTTGAGCGACAGTTCCTACTCCGAGATCTATGCCTATAATTATTTCTAACTGCTAGGAACAATTCTAGATGGAAATTCCTGTGCTCACTATCAAAAATATATTTTGATATGAAAATATGTTATTAAATGGGGCTCTAATGACACTGTTATGATTCTAAGGGGATGGACAATTTCTAATTTTGTGTGGATTTATTGCAACAAACTGTAGTATTATAACAACAATAACCACAACAGGTTAACAATAATGGAAAACGTAAGTACAACAAATCCATAACAACATAAGTAAATATAAATAAACATTAAGTTTGGCAGGGTATAGTAGTTTATCAGAAAATCTGGTTATAACAAATTCTTCTACTCTACCACAAAAAAAAACATATGCTGGAAACCATTATGCCAAAAAACTCAATCACAACATTATTGATACTCAATTGCACTACGCATAACATTCAACTGACCTGTCACAGTAAAAAAAAAAAACTAGGCTAAATGAAGGAGCAACAAACAAGCATTATCAACATTTTGAGGTTTTCCACATATACGGAAGCTCCTTCCAAAAAAAAAAGGGGAGCTACGAATTCAATTTTTTTTTATGAGGAATCAAACTATTGAAACATTATGTAGCCCAAATTATTGGCTAAGGGCCAATCTCCAAGCATTCTAGCACCTTCTATCAAATAGAACATGCGTTAGAAACTATATATAAAACACGAATCATGTCAAAGCCAAGCACCGTGACTTTGCTTCTTATGTTTCATCAAACAGGTACTATGTCTTCTGGTCAGTCACCAACTCAATACCAATCATCGAGCCCCTTTCCCTTATATCTCCTATGAATTCATGTTTCTCTTGGATAACTCTTAAGCACTCATGTAAAAAAAAAAGAACCCACAACAACACAATGTTCTTGTCGTTTTTCTTTGTCCAGCACCTTTAAAATGATAAGGCCATCAACAGAGAAAACATGATTTCCACCAAAAGTGTTGAATTGAATACGTTCTGCCATAACACTTGCAATTTCAGGAGTTGCTACAACTGCTCCTAGGGGAATCCCATTTCCAATACCCTTCGTTATGGTCACTATATCAGGGATAACAACCTATGTTTCAAAACCCTAGTGGAGCCAAGCATACCACAGTTGTTCACACCATTTATAGCTGAAACCGAGCGCCTAACCCGCCAAGCCTCAGGACACAAGGAGGAGCTCATGAGAGAGACATAATAGGGGTGCACTATGCATCCATTGACTACGCCTTAGACCACCTCTACCTCTGCATTCAAGCGACAACTCCGTGAGCATAGCGAGGGAGTCTCTGACTTCGCATGGTCACCCACAACCACCATCTATGCTCGACTTCTGACTAAAAGGCCTCTGAATCTGGGACTTCAACACGGGTGATTGTGTGATATCAAACTCACGACATTCCTTGTAATGGATGTGTATACCCTAGTGAAAGCACATGGCAGCCACCACCACCAACACCCAAGCCGTGAGCCATCAAACGCCCAACAAGGGAAGCCATAAGCGAGAGACCATGGGTGGAGCGACAAGATTAGGGAAAATGCAAGAGTAAGTTGGGGTTAGGGTTTCAGTAGTTGTTTTTTTTAATTATTTTTTTTATTTGGCGTGGACAAGCAGTAAAAGAGGGAGGGGGCACGTGGGCCTCATGCGAGGACCCGCGATGCCCATTTCAATATTTAAATTATTTATTTATTTATTTATTTATTGTTTAAATTTAATATTTATTTTAATTTATTTTAATTTATTTTAATTTTTAATTTTTATTATTGTTTTAATTATTTATTTATGTTAATTTGTTTTAATTTTTTATATTTAAAGCTCAATTGTTTCAAATTTATTTTTTATTTTTTTAAATTTAAAACCTTAATTGTTTTAAATTTAACTAAATTGAAAATGTATTGGTTTTAAATGGGTTTAGAATTTTAAATTGAATTATTTCACTTAATTAAGCGATTGATTAAAGTAAGGTACCTAGTATTAATTAATGTTAATAGGTGATTAATAATATGAGTAATTAATTAAGTGATTAAATGTTAATATGTACATGATAAGGATACTAATAATAATATTAAATTTTGGATTGGATTAGATATGTTGATTAAGACTATTGAAACTTAGGTTAAAGTTTAGTCTAGGTTAGTAGGTTTTTAATAATTAATCAACATTATATTCAAGATCACCTTACCTAGTTTTAAAGAAAATTTCAAAGATTTAAACTAGGATAAGCGGGAGGGGGCTCCATGCACACTAAGAAAGTAAGTTAGAGGAATCGACGAGTGTGGTACAATGCTAGTGTAGCTACCAGGCAAGGGAGTTAGTAGTTTTCTTAGGCGAAGACACCAATCTTAGAGGCTTTCGACCCTGACCTAGCCACTTCCCCTAAAGACAGTAACGTCTGTTTACAAATAGGTAAAAAAAAAAACTTATGCCTAACCTTGTTTTCTAGTTTAAGTTGTGCAAATGTGAATTGTCCTAGACTCACCCTAACAAAATTTTTGTCGATGCAGATCCAATTATATAGGATGGTTAGGACTCAAGGAAATCGAGGCAGAGGGGCATCGTCGTAGGGACCGCCAACGCCACCACCACCATCGTTAGAATTAGCCCTCATTCGGTGCTCTTTGGAGGCCATAACTGAGACTTTAAAGGGGCATCAGCCAATAGGGGTCGAAGTGGAGCCCCCACCATCTGGAACAGGTAATACTGAAGTGTCAATGGATTCAGGGGGAGGACCTCCACCTGAGGACATCACTAGAAAACTGCAGAAGATCAAACTTCTAGAGTTTGTCGGGGGTCGTGCCAGTGAATGTGCAAAGGCATGGTTGGAAGGAATGACAAGGTGTTTTTCCTTAAGAGACTATGCGTCCACTTCAAATGAGAAGATAATGATTTTTCAGTTGAGAGACAGTGCCTTGAACTGGTGGGGAAACAAGGAGAGGCAGTTGCACCTTACCCTAGACACCGTCTCTTGGGAACTTTTTGAGGAGAGGTTCCGAAGGAAATATCTACCAGCTTACTATGAGGAACAATAGGTGGGAGCATTTCATGCTCTAGTATAGGGAAACATGACTGTAGAAGAATACAAGATCAAGTTTATGGAATTGGTCAAATATGTTTCATACATGGATAATGATCAATGATAGGCAGAACGCTTTGTCTATGGGTTAAACCCTACGATAAGGGCCATGGTGCAGATGTGGACACCGTATTCTGTAGCGGAAGCAGTAGAAAATGCACATTACGCTAAGGAACGCATGAAATTAAATGGAGCTATGAGGTCGACCTTTCCGCATTGTCCTAGATTCATGGGGAAGGCCCCTAGGAAATTTTCCAGGGGAGGGAGCTCAAGGCCACCTCCATATGGTAATAGAGTCGCACCAAGGACAGTCACCATAGGTATTTCAATGGCAGCGAGTGTGGCATCCCGTTCATCACCAATGACACAGGTAGGTCCACGACCATCTCAGGGAGCAGCTAGTAGGGGCAGGGGTTCCAGGGGAAGGATCTCATTTTAGAGACCATCACAAAGCAGTGCATAGGTTCCATCTTGTGTTACGTGTTGGGGGTGTGGAGGACCCCATTACCAGTGTGACTACCCAAAGTTACAATCAGGATTTGTGCATAGAGAAGGAAAGGCCCTGATGGGAAGAGCAAGTGGTAGACACCAAATTTATGCAACAGTTAATAATCGCTAGGAAGAACATCAATCCATGGTGGTGGAATCGTCAGGTACGCTAAATAATATCAATGTTAAAGTTTTATTTGATTCTGGTGCTACAGATAGTTTCATTTCACCATCTCAATTAGAGAAGAGTGGGTTGGTAGCCTACGAGAATGATTACTTTAAACAAGTCAATATGGCTTCGGGGGAAAAACAAGCAGTAGGACCAAGAGTTGACAATTGTCTAGTAGACCTGGGGGTGTGTACTACTAGGTTGAAAGTATACATCACAACTCTCGAGGCATATGACCTAATCATTGGAATGGACTGGTTAGAATCTCATCGAGCTATGGTAGACTGTTTCGCAAAAAGGGTGCTTTGTGTTGATGATGCAGGAAGGCTAGTAGAGATCCATGGTGTATGGAGAAAGGTGTCTCTACACTTTATCTAAACTATGAAGGTTAAACGGTGCATGAGGAAAGGGTGTTAACTTTATGTTGTGGAAGCATTGAATGAAAGGAAGGGACCCTCCTTAGATTAGTACCTAGTATTGTTAGAGTTTAAGGATGTTTTTCCGAACGAGTTTCCAGGGTTACCTCCTGAGAGGTAGCTTGATTTTACTATTGAGCTAAAACCTGGTGCAGAACCAATTTCCAAGACTCCATATAGGATGACAGTGCCATAACTTTGTGAGTTGCAGATACAGTTGAAAGAGCTACTCAACTTAGGGATAATAAGGCCTAGTGTCTCACCTTGGGGTGCACCAGTAATATTTGTGAAGAAGAAGGACGGTTCCTTACAACTGTGTATAGATTACAGGGACTTGAACCGTGCTACAGTGAAGAATAGGTACCCAATTCCATGGATAGATGATCTCTTTAATCAGATGAAAGGAGCAACGATATTCTCAAAAATTGATTTGTGATCAAGGTATCACCAGTTAAGGATTAAGGAAGGTGATAGTCCTAAAACTGCCTTTCGAACTTGGTTTGGGCATTCAGATTGACCAATGCACCAGCAATATTCATGAGCTCGTGAATGGTGTATTCCAAAAGTACTTAGACCTCTTTGTATAAGTATTTTTAGATTATATCCTCGTCTATTCCAGGAATGAAAGAGAGCATGAGGAACACTTGCGAGTGGTGTTGTCCTGCCTTAGAGAGAACAAATTATATGGGAATTTTTCGAAGTGCTCCTTCTTCTAGAAAGAAATTCACTATTTAGGTCATATCATTTTCGGAGAAGGAATCTCCGTGGACCCACAAAATCTAAAGGCCATTATGGAGTGGTCAGTGTCGAAAAATGTTCATGAGGTAAGAAGTGTCATTGGGCTAGTAGGTTATTATCGGAGATATGTGGAAGGGTTCTCTAAAATAGAGAAACCCATCACCACTTTGCAGCGCAAGGGAGTCAGGTATGAATGGACAGAAGAATGTGATAGTGCATTCATCAAGCTTAAGAGGTTACTAACTAGTGCGCCAATTCTACGAGTGCCAGATATGGAAAAGGACTTCACAGTCTGCACGGATTCCTCGAAGCAAGGGTTGGGGGCTGCGGTAATGCAAGATGGGGGAGTGATATATTATGCGTTAAAGAAGTTGAAGAAACACGAGGAGATTTATGCTACTCATGATTTAGAGTTGGCAGCTGTAATGCTATCTCTAAAACTTTGGAGGCACTATCTAGTAGGACGAAACTTTGAGCTCAAAACGAACCATCAAAGTTTAAAACATCTCTTCACTCAAAGGGATCTAAATGCCAAGCAAAGGCGATGGAGTGAGTTCATGAGTGAGTACAATTTTGGTATTTCATATATCAAGGGAAAAGAGAATATGGTCGTGGATGCCTTGAGTAGGAGGCCACGTGTCTTCTCCTTGGTACCCTTGAAAGTCAATCTCAGGGAACATGTGTTGACACAACTCTTCAAACCTCTAGAGTGGGAGGCAATTAGATCCAAAGTATGAAGGATATAGTCTGTAAGAAGACTAACTATTAAGATATCGAGGAAGTATGTACATCCCTGAAAGTGGGGATATTCAAAGCATCATACTAAAAGAAGCCCATAGAGCACTTTATTATGCACATCCGGGTGTGAAGAAGATGTACGAAGACATGAGGAAGATTTTCTTCTGGATAGGCATGAAGTGCGATGTAGTCCATTTCATCGCCAAGTGCCTAGAGTGTTAACAAGTGAAAGCAAACCACCATCACCCGCCAGGTCTCCTACAACTACATGATGTCCCTATGTCCAAGTGGGAAGTCATCTCTATGGATTTTGTAGTGGGGTTGTCACTCACATCTCATAGACACAATGCCATTCTTGTAATAGTTGATAAGTTAACCAAGAGTACTCATTTTATTCCGGTTAGAGACACTTATGATGTCACTGATGTGGTGCATGTGTTTGTAAGTGAGGTCATCTATTTGCATGGGATATCTAAGAAGATCATTTCAGATAGGGACTTCAGATTCACTTCTAGGTTTTGGACAAGTTTGCAGTAAGTGTTGGGGACTTAGTTGAACTTAAGTACAACTTATCATCTCGAAACAGATGGGAAATTGAGAGATTAAATCAGGTTATGGAAGAGATGCTTAGGATGTACTTTATGGATAATCAAACCAATTGGGAGAAGTACCTACCTTTGGTAGAGTTCGCCTACAATAATAGTTTTCATAGCTCCATCGGAATGCCACCCTACGAAGATCTATATGGAAGGCCATGAAGAATGTTGTTGAGTTGGGATAGATTATAAGACTGAGTAACAATTGGGCCAGAATTGATTCAATAAATGGAGGAATAGGTGATTCAAATTAGGCAGAGACTAAAAAAAGCACAGGATAGACAAAAAAATTATGCGGATGCACACAAGACTGATCGAAGTTATAAAGTGAGAGATCAAGTTTTCATTCGTATCAGGCCTAATAAGAGTACCATTTGGTTCGGGAAGGGGACAAAGTTGTCACCACGATTTATAGGACTATTCAAAATCCAAGAGAAAATTGGACTTGTTTCCTATCGTCTCATACTACCACCCCACTTGCATAAAACTCATAATGTTTTTCATGTATCTTTTCTACGTCATTATGTTGCTGATGAATCACATAAACTAAATTGGAAGGAATTGCAGGTATCAGACTTGGGAACCCTCATGGTAGAACCATTACACATATTGGACCATAGATTCTGATAGCTCAGGAACTGTCTGGTAGACCAAATTAAGGTCCATTGGGACAAGTATAGTCCAATATCTTCTACTTGGGAGGATGCCGAGACATTACGATGGGATTATCCCTCACTTTTTTGACCACCTTGAGAATATGTTTCTCAAAGGTTAGGTGTATGTAACACCACCTTTTGACTTAGACAGCTAGGATTACTTGAGGCCTAAACACCTTTATTTTCTATTCACAGTGAAACTATTAAGTGATACACTTGAAATTTTAAGACATATGAACCTTTATGAATGTTTAAATATATTTGAATAATGATGCAATATATTGTGAGAATGTAAATTTTATGAATTATTAAATTTTATTGATGATGATGGATATGATGTGATCTACTATGTCAATGTAAATTCTATGAATGTTTAAATGTTATTGATGATGAAGGATATGATGCGATATACTATGTGAATGCGAATCCTATGAAGGTTTAAATGCTATTTGAATGATGTTGGATATGATGCAATATATTATGTAAATGAGAATTCTATGAATGGGTGACATTAATTGAATTATGGGATATTATGATATCTATTTCTAACTGGAAAAGTTTGATGATTAAAGTTGTTGGTACGCGGATACCGAATTAAAATTATAGTTGTATTCAATTACATGATGATAATGCATATATATGTATGAGTTTGTGTTACAGACTAATCTGCAGGTCATTGGGCTATGAAATAGCCAAGGGATAATGGTAATAAAAGTGGATGTCATGACCACTGACCGAGAAACAATATGGTATGAATCTTTGTATGTGAAAATTATATTGGCTTGGATGCATTGCTATGATATGTAGACCAATGTAGGATTTTAGGTGGTGAGACTGCCCAATACTGAATAAATGATGCAAAAAATCCCAGCAACATGGTGCCACAGTATATTCCATTGTAGGGTGTGGACCCTAGTCCTGTTAGGAGGGGTGGAGGCATTTCCCACCATGTATCCTCCAAAACCTAGAGTCATTGGAGGATGGTGTTAGCTCATGCTCCCCTAGATGTGTGATGATGACTGTCAGTTTCCTTTTGGGGAAGCTTGGTCAAGATAGTGACACTTCCGCTTACAGGTTCTATTTGGAGTTAGGTCAATATAGTTGACGCTCCAAGATAGTCCAGTAGAGGAAGGATAGGAATGGAAGATGGAAATAAGTTAGGAAGGATAGGAATGGAATATGGAAGTAAGTTAGGGAGTAAGGATGAGTATAAATAGTTGAGAATGTATGGAGATTTGTCTTATGGTGGAATTTATTGTTTTTTCTTCTGAAAAAGAAAAATTGTATATATGAATACTCATAATTACTTAACTAAACTACAATTGTCTAAATAACACTATTGAGCTAGATAATTGTAATTAAAGGATTTCACAAAAATTTGATTGGGTTATTGTCTTTTATAAAATGAATAGTCTTGTTGAATGGATTGGATGCATACATAAATTACTATAGGGAGGATAGTTATTGTTATTAGTACATGCACAAGACTTGTATATACTAGCTACACATGCATTTCTTGCACATGTACACTAGTATGTATGAGTTTTTTTGGCTTACTTACTAATAATGTCGGTTATTTGTTATGAATGTGTGAACCATGTGTCTTTTCCCTTGTATCATAAAATACTTTAACTTCGGGACGAATTTTCCTGAAGGGTGGGTGTATGTAACAACCCTAGTTAAATAATTAATTGTCATAGTTAAATAATTGTTTAAAGTATATTAAGTTTAATTAATTAATTAATTAATTAATTGTCCTGAATTATTAATTGTTTAATCTATATTAATTAATTAATTAACTCATTAAATATTTGGGTAATAAATTTAAGTTTAATAAATTTTAATTTATTAAAAGAAAACTTAACATATCGAAGGATGGAACCATTAAGGAGAACGGGATAAGGTGGTTGGCATTGAATGGAGGGATAAGGTGGTTGGCATTGAATGGAGAGATAAGGTGAGTGAGTCTTAATGAAAGGAAGAGGTGGTGAATGGGGAAGGGGGTTATGAGGGGGAAACACTCAGGAGAAGGGGACTTTTGCAGGGAGAATAATTTTCATATTAGGAGACTGTATTGGGGATTTCTTTTTTGAAGGGATATTTTGAGGGGGGGGAGATTGGAAGACTGTATTATGGGTTTTGGTTGGAGAAGCTTGTGGAAGGATTGTTACAAGGGGGCATCTGTTGCTGGGATTTGTGAGCTCGGGGGCTAGGAATCCTTATGGAATCCTGGAGCTAGGGAGCCAGAGAGGCTCTATTCCTAACTAGCTGGGTGGTTAGACGATTTTGGGCAGTGCATCAAGAAGAGCATCAGGAAGAGTTGCAAAACAATGGTAGCATCAGTTAGAGGTATGTATTTTCATTTTTCTTCCATGTTATATAATTTATTATGATCTTCTCATAAAATTTAATTAAGATGAATGGTTATATTGTGGTTATGAAATTGTGAAGATGTTAGGATAACATTTCTCTAACTTAATTTATGTATTATAATCAAATTTATGTTTTATAAGGCTCTGTAGGAAGAGACCTTAAACCAATAGTCCACTCCCTGACTCGATCTAGAGTCCAAGGGTTTCATCGATGCCTTAGCATCCTCAAGGTCCAAATTCTACACACTCAAGAAAACCGAGTCAAGAGCACCTGTCTAAGTCGATACAACAAAATAACATATAATCACATCCATAATGCCTCATAATCATAATCAACAACCAATAGTATAATAATTCAGATCACTTGCAAGAAAGTGTCCTCAAAGAATAAGTTCGCTTAGCGCACACAAAATCAAGATGTTACAAAGAAATAGGGTAGTTAGATACAATACATCCATTGACTCATCACTAGTGCATAATCAAATTTGATGTTATAATCCTTACAATAAGTCTTTAATTAGTTCGAGTAACACAATTTTTGCTCACCACTCCATGCCTCTCGAATGAATTGTAAGTTTTAGACTGATCAAAGTATTTAGTTTTGATGGAAAACTACATAATAATAACATTCGTTACCAAAAAACCTTCAAGAAATATTGAAGATAATATTAGAGAGTAATTGTATCAAATAATTGTTTATTATTTTGGTTATTTCATAATGCAAAGAAAAATAAAGAAAGAATCTAAATTTGAAGTCCCTTCACGTAAATTTGTTTGTTTCTAAAAAAGATAGAGTTTAAACTTGAAGTCCATTGACCTAAATTTGTTTGTTTCTAAATTTCATCTAGTTGATGATAGTTGAAGTGGAAGTTTTTGAAGACTATTGAGTATTGTAAGAAAACCCAAAATTGTTTGTTTGTAAAATTTATCTAGTTAATAATAATTGAAGTGGAAGTTTTTCATGATTATTGATTATTGAGTATTGATTATACCCTATACATTGTTGATACATACCATTATTTAAAACCTTAGTTAGAATCTAGGTTTACTTCACCTTTTCTAAAGAGTTTATATCATTTCTTGATTTCAGAGTTATATTGGTATACATACACAAGGGGTGGATACTGCAAAACAAGGATTTACCTGTGTCGGGTATGCTCAAATGGGGATGGATGTCCCCAAGGATATATAAGACTACCAAGACATATCCCATATGTTGGGAAATGTTACTGTTTTGAGAAGGGAGAGTGTTGGCCATATCCCTTAAAAGACAAGAAAACAAATATGTTTGTGTTTGTACTTTGTAGTATTATCCATAATCATGTACTAGTGTACCTATTTTTTTGGAGGGTCTCTATTCTGATAGCACATCATATGCACTTACCCATGTACCCATGCTTCCTTTCTTGTGTTTCTTTTTAAAAAGTTTTCATCTTAGCTATAATACTTGGTTTTTCTAGAAAATTGCTTTTGTTTAGATATAGAACAAGAAAAGGGTTGACCTAAATGTGAAACCCCCTAAGTCAAAGGAAAAGAAAATGACTTGCATCTAATTGGTCTTGTAATGCATATACATGGGAGATTGGGAAAATACTCCAATTTCTTGAAGACATGTATTATTTCTGTTATTAGTGTGGACACTTAAGGCTATAAACTACTTGCTATTTATGATATATTTTAATTTTCGCCTTTAATGGTTTAAAATTTGGAAGGCTGCCAGAAATTCTAGGTTGGTTTTGCATAGTAGGAGGAATGGGGAATCACCAGTACTTTTTTAGATAACGTTTTCATTATAGTATAGAGAAAATAATTCCTAGGACAATTTTCAAATTGATTCTTATGAAGGAAGTGCAATAATAACATTAACAATTACCTAGGAAGATTGGCCCCTTGTACCATTCAATGGAAAGATAATAACCATTATTGGCCCCTTGGCCCCTTGTGCAACCAATGGTTATAATCTAGTTAGAAAAATCTAATTGATATGGATGCATGCCATATATTATGTGGGCATTTGAGGACTACACTAAACATTTTTTCATTAGAACAAAATCCACTAGCCTTCAAACAAACATTAGTGCTTGATTATTTTTCATTTATATATATAT